>JAKSZP010009741.1:0-60615 GCA_022478985.1 Massospora cicadina
TTGGTGGGAGTTTGAAGGCATGTAGACATTCTTTTAGATATGGCCAGCTAACACGGTCATACGCCTTTTCCTGATCCAAGAAGACCAGGGCACCAGTTGCTTTGGATTGGCAAATGTTTGCAACAGGGTGTATTTTGTTCCAGATTGAACGCCCTGGTATAAACCCAAACTGGTTAGGTGATAGGACGTCAGATGCAATTGCGCCAAATCTAGCTGCTAGAATTTTTGTTAGAATTTTTGTGTCAGTGTTGGAGAATGCAATTGGGCGCCAGTTGGCCAGGTCCAGCTTATCACCCAATTTATACAAGGTTATAACGTAGGATTCATGGCCTTCTGGTAATAGGCGTGTTTCCAACAAACTCTGGTTCATTGACGCCAATACGAGGGGGGAAATTTGTTGAAAATATTTTTTGTAAAATTCATAGGGTATCCCATCAGGCCCTGGGCATTTCCTACGTGGTGCACCGCGAATTGTTTCCCAAAGCTCCTCCCGTGTGATAAGGGATAGTATATTGTAATTTGGTGGTGTACTTTGTATCTTGGCAGTTTGAATAAATTCTTTAATTTTTTGTGGATCTGTTGGCATATTGCGATATAATTTGGTGTAATAGCAGTGTACTTCCGCCTTGATTTCCTTAGGGTCAGTTGCCACGGTGCCGTTGGTCTTGCGGACCTGTGTGCACATGGGCTGGTTTCCACAGGAGTGGAATTGGCGGAAAAAGTATGTCAAACAGGTTTTGCCTTCCTTTATGAACTTACCTTTGTTCAATACTTTAATTCTGTGTTGGTGTTCAAAGATTAGATTGTTAAGTTGGGCTGAAATTTTTACCCATTTGTGTCCCCAATTAGGGCTATAGCCAGATCTCAGATTATTTATTTCCAGGTGGTCTAGTTCTGCAAAGGTACGCTTGATTGTGGCTGTGTCCGCGGTGTACTTACGTGATGCAATATGTCAGGTTTTGTTGATTAAATCTTTTTTGAAATTTTCCCATGTTCTGATGGGATCCAAAGTGAATGGAGCTATGAATTCTGGGTTTGTAGCCTTGTTTTCAACTCAGTCAGATATCTCAGACAATCTTATATTTTCTGGGTGAAGCTTTCTCCAAGGCGACACCTGTGTGTGGGATTAGGTTGGTGCTAACTGCACCATAACTAATTGGTGATCAGAAAAATTGATCTTTTTTGTTGTAAAATGTGGAGATTCTTGAGTGGTGGGATTGTGGGATGAGGATGTGGTCAATATGACTCATTGATATGAGCAGTCCCTCACATATGTTGGGTCTTTTCATATGGGGAAGGATTGGTGAATTGGGGTAAGAGCATCCTGTAAGCCAAGAGATGCCTTCATTGTGCGATATTCAATGTGTCCAGGTGGGTATCCTCTGGGATTAGGCCATCAATCTGTATTGGGGTTATCCCAGCAGTTGAAATCGCCTAACATGATGATATCTGGTGGGAGGGTGAGAGTAGAAATTTTTCAAAAAAGTTTCTCTCAGTTGCAGTGCACGGTGTGTAGATACATGCTAATGAAATTATTTCATCTTGGCATGTGATTGTTGCTACCAGGACTTGACTGTGCAAGTGTGATGATGAATTTGTAATTTTAAATTTTTTGTTGTTTTGGACTATCACCCCACAGTGAGATGTCCATACTGATTGTGATGGTGCGACCCTGGTTGACCAGGATTCTTCTTCCCCTTGTAGGCAGTGGGTTTTTTGGATGGCCAAGATGTCTACAAGAGGTTTTCACATGAATGCCAGCTTTTTGGCTTGGGACGTATGAGCCCTGGCTCCCGCGATATTTAACATCCCTATTGACACTGAGGTGCCCACGGCGCCTCAGGAGCAGTTGGGAGGACCCTCTGGTCCTATCCCACCATGGCTCATTTTGGCCATGCTCCGCGTCTGTACTCCAACTCTTTCACTTCCATTGTTGGTTCCCTTGATCTGACCCAATTATTCAAGGGAATTGCAGTTTTTTGCATTTGCGTCAACTTTTCCTGCACAGGTCTCATGTTGATTTGATGCAGGTTGTTGATTGATTTTTATATTTTTGAGGTTCAACTTTGTTGCATTGTGCACCGCATTTTCACCCAAATTGCAGTTACATTGTTCCTCAGTATGTGCATGACTGATGACACTTTGTGGCTCAGTCTGGTTACTGTGAAAATTTTTGACCTGGGCATATTGTTCTGATTGGTTGGTTTGGTGAATATCTGAAATATCCTCCTGAATTTGTCTGTGGTTAATGGCAAATTCCGCGTGTGCCGCCACTTCAGCCGCTGCTCTCTTGCGGGCTTTTTGTGCTGCTTTACACTGTTTACTTGTAACTGGGTCCACGATGGAGTATAGTCCATCTTCACCCCAGCGGAATGAGTGGTGGCCATCAGTCATTTTGGCGAAGTTTTCATTATCTTTGTCCATAGCTTCTTCACAAAAATCATTTTCCATTAAGCCCTCTTTTACAGGGCATGCATGTTCCTTGTGGCCCAGTGAGCCACAGTGGTTGCAAATGGGTGGTGCACATTCTAGTGTAACTTGGAATGCAGCTGACTGGCCCCCATCTGCAAAGTGAAATTCTTCTGCGCGGGGAATTCTGGATAAATCCTCTTCCACTTCTGGGAAGGGGTTGATTACAGCGATAGCTTTGCCCGTGCACAGGTCGGGCATTAAGCAAAATTGCTGTAATTCAAGTTGTTAGATTTCTCTGTGGGCCACAAGACCTTTGCAGAGCTCCTCCTCGATTACCTTACAAGGAAGGTTGGTGGGGAGCAAGTCAAAGGAGATGAACAAAGTTTTTGCTTTGTTCCATCTGGTGCATGTGGTGTGCACAATTTTTTGCGCTCAGGGAGGGCAATTTCCACGCAGATTTTTGCTGCGGCATTGGCTTCCGCAGCTGTTTCAAAACCAATATTGATCCAGCTGCAGCCCATGTTGTTGGTGGCTACGTACACCGCGTGAGGGAAAAGTAGGGGCTGTGCCTCACATGTTTTCTCCCACAGGGCCAGTGACTCATCCCCAAGGAAGAGTCTGATCCCATGTTCCACCTTTGACAAAGGTTGGTTGAATTGAATGTATATGTATTGCGCGTGCTTTACAGTAAATACCATAAACCCAGATGGTGTCTGAGTTTGCAATTTCTTTGCAGATTGGGTTCCTGGTCCCCCTCCAGGGCGTTTCTTGCCCTTAGTTGCACCATTAAGCGCACTGCTTGCCACAATGCTCGCCCATGTTGTATTATTTTTGTTATTAAAGTCGCCCATCTTTCCTGTGTGTGATTATCCAAATTTGCTGTTCAAATTGAATAGTAGTAACTAAAGTGATTGTTACAAGAAATAAAAGCACCTTTAACAAATTCATATTTAAATTTAAAACTGGACAGGTCCCAATAGGTTTGGGCCTGCTGGTGCGCCATTTTTGGGGTTTGCAGAAATACAAGAGAGCCTGGTGATCCGAGTAAACTGTTAGCTCATGGCGAGCACCTTGTAACAGGTACCTCCAATGAGTTAATGACCATGCAAAAGCAGCCAGTTCCTTGTTTTAAATGGCCCAAGACTGCTCCATAGCTGTGAATTTTCAGGAGAAATAAGTGACCGGATGTTCAAGACCATCTTAGTCCTGAAGCAACACCGCGCCCACTGCTACCAATGAAGCATAACATGTGACAATATACGGTTTATTGGGATTGGCATGTTTCAAAATGGGAGGAGACATGAACACCTCCTTGATCAATTCAAACGCCTGCTGACATTTGGGGGTCCAACAAAACGGTACATTTTTCCCAGTGAGGGGATGGAGAGGGGCGGCCAACTGGGAAAGTGCAGGGGAAATTTTTTTCAAAAAAAATGATAGTTCCCAAGAAACTCCAAAGTTGCTTCTGTGTAGTCAGAGTTGGCCATTCTTGGATCACATCTAATTTGTTGGGAGGGATAGTGACACCTTCTTTAAGAACCAGGTTTCTGAAAAATGTGACCTCTTCCTTATAAAACTCACACTTGGAAGCTTTGAGGAACAGCCCTGCTTTATGCAAAGTGACCATCACTGCTTCTAAGTCAATAGCGTGTTGTTCAGGAGTTGGGGAATGAACTAGGATATCATCAATATATGCAATAGCACAAGAGAACCAGAGATCACCCAGTACATTGTCAATCATCCATTGAAATGTACTGGGAGCATTTTTCAGCTCAAAGGGCATTACACAAAATTGAAAAATGCCTCGCTTCATTCAGATTGCATTTAACCATTCCTTCCTTCCATTACCCAAATTTGGTTGAAAGTATTCACCAGATCCAGTTTTGAGAACACACGGGACTTGGCAATTGCCTGACTGATTGTCTGCTCCAAAGGCAATGGGTAGGGATCTGTAACTGTTTTTTTGTTCAAGTGACATTAATCCATGCAAGGATGGAGCGATCCATCTGATTTTCTTACAAAGATGATAGGGGAGGCGATGGGTGAAGTTTCTTTGAACAACCAACCTTTTTTCAACATATCATCCAACCAGGTATTGAGTGCAACCTCTTCCTCCGCTGTATGGGGATACAACAGGCAGTTGATGTTCACCAACTCCACAGTTGTCTAAAATCCACAATTGTACCTAGTATGCTTTGGCAGGCGATCCGCCTTTTCCATGTTGAAGATTCTCCAATATCACATTAAGCTTTTGGGAAAATTGGCTGGAATGCCCGCGGAAGTAACTAGGGTAGTGATAGAGCTGGTCCCTTGTATCTTCTTGAGGGTGTTGATCAAAGGGAACTCTCCCTCCAAATCATCATTGGTGAATGACAACGTATTAGACTCTAAATGAATCTTCACATGTTGTTGGCGCCACCATCCCACACCCAAGATCACCGGGAACACCAAGTCCAGCATGGCCAAAAAATGATTGCAGAAATTATACTGGTGGATTGAGAAGTGTATTGGTCAGTGAATGACATATGAAGACTGGTAAGCAGAAGAGGCCACCATTACTGAGGAGCCCACATCCATTTCCAGTTTTAATTGTTGTGCCAACTCAACACTCATGAAGTTCCCTGCTGCTCCAGTATCCACCAGAGCTTTGAAGGAGACATGATGCAGACTGATACTGATTTTCATAGGTACAAGGAAATAAGCGGAATTCTGTTTATTGGAAGATTCAACTGACTCATGGATGACTGAAGAAATAATGGGTATATCGGGGGCAGGGTCAGGGTTCTTAGCTGGGGTGAAAATTGGAAGTATGAGGGTGGGGGAAATCATTTCCTCCATCTGGGCTTGAACAGAATCATTAATAGTTAATTCTGGAAATGCCAACTCGGACTTGGGGGTTACAGCAGGGTTGGGACCCATGTCAACTGCTAATTCAGTGACAGGCGCGTCATCTGCATCTTTGTTGGGAAATCCTATCATAAAATTCCCCTTCTGATACTGGGAAACGTGGCGAGGCAAAGCTTTGATAGTAGTTGCGGTGACACATATTTGATCTACTGATCCTTGGATGGTAGACCAGACCACGTGATGAGCAGAAACTGAATCCAAGCTCGCTCTAAAGACTGCCTGAAGCATATTGATAGATAGACCTGACATGGGAGCCAGCTCACAAAAGGTAGAAATCAAAGAAGCCAAACTAGGGGCTTTGGTCATGGCAAGGAGCAGTCTGAATAAGTGGTCTGATTGGGACACAAGGGGTTTCAAGGCGGCTGATACAACAGCCATCAGGGGGTGGAGTCTCCTTCTTGTGAGGAAGAACGCAAAAGACTTCTCACCCAACGACAGGCATCCCCATCCATGGCGTCTAACAACGTGAGCCCTTGTTGGGCATGAGATATCACAGAAGCGTTATTGAGTGTGATTGTTGTACACATTTGCACTTCAGTGAGCGCGTTAAGAACCTGATTGGCGATCTCTTGGGAGGGGATACTCAATCTTCTTTCTGGGTCAGAGGAAGTAAGAGGAGATGCAATCTGCACATCTTGGGTGGCTTGAAGAAGGTTTCCCAAAATAGAGTGGATGCTTCTCCTAAAGTCAGAAAGTGACCAAACAAACAACAAACAGCACACAACTGATTGCACGTTCATCTGGTAGAGAGTAACCACTGCGGCGCCCAGTTCAAAAACCAAGGCAGAAGTGGCTGGAAATAATGGTTGGTCAATTATGTCATGGAAATGGCAGAAGAAGTTTAGACTGACCTGCCAGTTGGGATGCGTGAGCACCCAAAAAGCAAGCCAGAATGCCAGAGGCATTGCTGACTGAACAACTTGATATGGAGCTGGGAAATGTGAAACCACAAAGTGGTGGTGCAACAACAAGGTGAGGAGGATCCTGACGATGAACCACACTGAACCCATTCTCAACCCAGTGGGTCTAGCTGCAGGGGGTGGAATTACTGTGATAGTTTTGATGAGATCCTTGGCATATGAGGCCATCTCAACGGGGGTGGCAAGGAGATGGATTCTTTCTTGCAATTGATGGACATAAGGCCATAAGATCCCCATGTATTGCTGCCAGAAGTTCATGATAATGGGGTTGTAGAGCCAAAAATATCAGACTCGCTGAACCCAATTGATGATGGAGGGGGCCATAGTGACCAAAAGAACTGGTAAAGCCCATCCAGAGTGCGGGCCAATGGGCCACCAGGGAAATGCTATCTGGGATGCAGTTGGAAAGGAAAATAAAAATTTGGTTTTTTGGTAAAATTTTATTTGGAAAGGAAAGTAAGAAAATTGACCAACAATTTTCTCAGTGCCATGCAACTGATTAAATAGTGGTCAATTGGGTAGTGACAGGATGGGATCAGGTCCCACAATTTCGACCTAACTGGCAAATTGTTTGGGAATGGACAGGTTTGTTCTTTGGGAACTGACATCGCAAAATTCAGCAGCAGGCCAAGTCTCTGTCAGTTTGACCTCAAACGTCTGAACTGGGGATTGACTACGTTTCTGAAGGTTAGCATGACGGCGTTTGGCCCGATGAGTGACAGGAATCCCCCAAGGCCACCCTATATAGGGATGGGTCCATTTGGTTGGGAATGGGTTCAGGTCAGCCAACCCACCCACGCTCGGTCATTCAAGTGTTCATTTGGTCAATGGCAGCACATCAGCCGCAACGCCCAAATTACTATCAGAGGGCTTCAAACCCTCATCAATGACACCCAATATTTGTTCTACTGGTTTAGTGATCAAATTGGAGCTGTCAGACAATCCAGCCAATATTTCATTCTTCATGCTTTTAAAGCCATTCAAATTTCAGCCATCAGCCAGATTACCACTCAAATTAAATCTGACCAATTTCAATTCAGCAATCTCAGTACAGATTTCACTAATTTCCCACAATAGTTCTGCCAAGGTGAGTGTGGGTACTGGGGGTGAGATCTGAAGTGGAAGGACTGTCACCCATCGCTCATCTACTATGTGAGCGAGATCGCCCTGAGTGATGAGGGGTACCGCCATTCTCTTCAGTGTCTTTTTATTTTGGAATGGAAAGATGACCTGATCAAGAGCCAAAGGATGTTCCCCAAGGCTTACAGAGGCCAGGGGAGGGTGGAGGTGCTGTTGGCAGCTTCTGGTCTAAATTACCTCCCTGTAAACCTCCTTTATGCTTTTAACAAGGTAAGAAGCAATCAAGGGATACTGTGGAGGGATCCTTTAGGGCCAACGCTGTTACCCAACATTCATTAACCACATGTTTCAAGTCTTCCAGTTGAGCCAAGAGCTCCACGGGGGCATTAGGTCTCTTCTTCATCCTATAAGAAACCTTTTCCCAGTCCAACCCAAGAGGTTGAGTCTCCAAACTTAAAGCTTTTGTGTGGAAATCTCTTGTGATTCAGCTGGAGGGGCTAGTAATCTGGGCTTACACATTTTACCATTTTTGACAAAATTAAACTTAGTAAACAAGGATAATCCTAGTTTGAAATTCAAACATAATGAATCGTCCTCATTAAACTGTAACTGGTAATTTCCAACACTGTAGATGTAAAAACTTGATCTTCATCATGTGATCCCTGGAGGATCAATCTGGGCCTGCTTAGCCTGAACCCAGCGTTTATCCATATATACTCAAGTCTGGGTGGGCGTCCAACTGACCCCTTTGGCCTTTCTTACTCACTCCTTAATTATCTGATCTACTCCAGAAATCATGTCATAAGATAAGACAACTAGGTGGTAATTTAGTAAATGTGTATTTACCTGTGTCACCAAGTGTGAAGTATGAATCCCATTAACCTATGTGTTTAAGCATATATGTAAAGTAAAACTGAGATCAACTACTTGAAAGTAGGCTAGTGTTTTCTGAAAAGTGCTTTTTTATAAATTGGGGACGTGGTTAAAACTGATCTAGAGAAAACTAATAAGTGAGGGTTAGCTAGTATAATTCCTATAAAAATAAAAAATAGGGATTTAAGTTTATAGTATGTGTTGGGATTTTTGCTCATATTCCCAGCCTGCTAGATTACCTGATATTGCTAGGGGAAAATTTCCTAAGGCGAAGTGAATTGGAAATCAGTTGGCCCAAGTTTTAGAGGAATTATGTTTGGGGGATTTTGAGATATTTGCCTGGTTGTATCCATCAGGGATTGATCTGGATGAATACTTAAGATCTCATCAGGCAGAGTTTCTGATGAAATAGGAGCATCTGATAGTGATTAACTATCAGGTGTACCAATTGGGATTGGTTGGGTTTCATCACCGACTGATTGGGATTGAATAGTGAGTTGTGAGGTGAGTGATGCCACCTGCAATTAGCAAAGTGATCAGTTTGTGACCTGCCTTAATGGGTAACAGGTCCCATTACCTAAGAAATTCTCTTGCTGAATATGTTTAGTTCACTTGGATCAAGAGGAAAACGTTAGGGACACATTTTCTGACTCTTTTCATTTGAGGTCTTGAGGATGTCCAATGACAGAATCCTAGCCAGGATGGGGAAGACTATTGCTGCTGAGACGAGGATGGGTGATGAAATGGCAATGGCTGCCATTTCATCAAAGAGGTGTCAACCAAGGGTTAGACAGCTGAATCCCCTACTATATAATTCCCTAGGATATACTATAATAAAGACATTACAGATATTACTATTATTATTATTATCTACAAAAGCATTAAAATCTATAGTTATATTATCAATTTGGTGTATAGTTAGACTATCAGCTTTTATTGTGTCATTCTATCTCAAGGATATTATTGCAGAAGGCAATAATTGGCAGACTCTCAGAGAGAAGAGTAAAGATCTGAGCGGGGATCTAGAGACAAAGGAACCACAATCAGGGATAGCTGCTGACTGTGTGTTGGGCTGAGAGAGACTGTCACTGGGGTATCTTAACAAAGATCAGGTGGACAAGAATATAGGGAACAAATCACTACAAGTATGACTTACAGAGTATTTAATCAGAAATACTGGCCAAGCGTTGGGCCAAATAATAGTTCAATCTCAACTATGGATAATAGTCTCCATACTATTATCAATTAATACATTCTATACAATGTGATGAAGTGTATGAAGAAATTGAACCTGTGCAGTAAAAAGGTTACTGGGTTGACAGCTGACAATCAACCAAGAGTAAATTTTTACAGTATGTAAAAAATTCTCAAGCTTATCTGGCTTTCAAATCTGAGTTACCTTAAAAATCTACAAATGTAATAAAGATTTTAATAATTTATATGTTCTTTTTAGATTAAAATCAGAAATTTAGATAGTAAACTCTCTGCTAAACATTTAACTCATTTTTCTTATACATTACAATTCATGAAAAATATTTTTTTGTTACATCCATCTACATTATCCCTACATTTATTAAATGAATATAACTATCCTGCTAAACATCCCTGCTTAGCTAGCACTGTAGTTAGATAGTATACATCACCATGATCAGTGTTGCTTAGGATGTTATTCCTACCTTAGGTATAAGTCCAGATAATCTGCCCCTCTAGCTAAATTGTGAACAATTTTCACACAGAAGCAGGAAGGGGCTCAAGCCCACAGTAGAGCTCCTCTCTAGGATCAGTGACCTAGCTCATGTAGTAGATGAGCGGTGGGTTACTGCCCTAGCTACTCAAGAATCTCCTCACTGCCCCCCATTTCCTCCTCTGATCTTATCAAAATTATTAAAAGGGCTTCAGAGATGTGATTCAGTTTAGGACCCTCCAGCAAGATCCTCAGGCCCACCCCTGGTGTGATCTGGTCACCAAAAATATTTAAGAAATTGCCCACCCCTCCCAAATTTATATATAAAGTCCAAATCCACATATTAAGTCAGATTGGGGCTATTTTAATGGGTTGTATCATGGATCAAACCTGCATATCCCATAATTTAATAAAAAAATTTGTAAACATTCCAAATTGATAAGATGGGTTTCTTTAGAACTGATGTTAGTAATTTCATCTGGCAAAATTTGTTCCAGTTTGACAGTACTCCGCTCAATTTCTTCTCAATCTGCTAGACAGGCATCTAAAACTTATATGACACCATATGAGACCTTTAATACCATCCCTCCAACTATATTACAAAAAGCCTAAAATGACATTTAGGGTATTTAGTAAAAGGATTACACATCATAAAATCCCACGCTCACTTCCCTCATCCATTATATAGGCAACCATCCTCCTTAGGGTAGGTTGCCAGTTTATTCTTAACTTTTCTCCCTCTAAATTTACTCAATAAATAGCAATTTTATGTTGTATCTTTATCATGGAATCCACCTCAATGCTGCCTTTCTTATCTTGCAAAAGTTCTCTAGTGATGCATTCCACCATGCACAAAATATTTTTATAAATTTCTGAGCGAACATCCTGATCTGCAGATTCACTGTCAATTTCCACTCTCCATGAGATACTAGATGACTACCTCCACAATAATGATTGCCAATTTGTCATCAATGTTAGGGGGCTGTTGCCACCTTTTTTAACCAATTCACCCCATTTTGGGCACAGTCTGCACCATTTTGGTTGCAATCCATATCATAATATCTATTGAACAATCTAATTTAATTAAATATTACTAAACAGCTGTAAGCCTTGGAGGGGTTTTCATCCTCCCTGGCTCTCCCGCCCTTGGGGGTTGCCCCAGTAAGACCCACAGTTGTCCCTACTGCAGCCTTCTGGCCTGTTGTGGGGCCGTTGGTATACTATTTGAACGTAGTATCCCTCATTTAATCCTTAGTGAAACCCTCTCAAAAGTCACTGGAGTAGTGAGCCTCTAGCATTCTGTACCATCAACTGAGCACTGTCAAACCCTCCTTAGATAGACAGTCTTCTCCAAATAAGCTGTATCCATGATATTAGGCCTCTATTAACCTGTAGCTACAGGCCTCCTGTAATTAACTTGACTGAAACAAGTGTAATAGTAATTATTGTCATCTGGAGTTTCTGATATATCCTGTGCAAGGCAAGCAAGCTCAGACCTCTCTGATCTATAAACTATTAATAAGTTACTTCATAATGAAGACAGTATCCTATATTGATGCTCCACTTCCTTAGATTGGGTTCCACTAGTACTAAAAAAGACTTTAGCTTATAGTTTATCTAGCATATAGGCCAGATTATCCTAGAGACAGATGGAGTATTTGGAGTTTGGAGATTTACTAGGTTTTTAGGGTATATAGAAAAGGCAAGGTATAGAGGATAGACTTACAAGCCTTGACATAATTTAACCATGAGGGATGCCAAGTTTAACTTTATTGCACATATTTATTAGAGTTTAAATCATGTTCTAAGCTTTAATGCTGTAAAAAGATGAATATTTTATGTTGTATTTCTTTGAACTCTTGCTTATGACTAGTATTTATAAGCTTGAATTTTTTTACCAGTCTTTCCTTGTTCTACTGATGCAATAACTACTTGTGTTTTCTCTAAATATTCCTCAATAGGGTTTTAATTATATACATTCCCTTTTTCCCTCTCCTGGATACTCCAAGTTAGAGCCATGAAGTTGCTCTTCTAGGGGGAGATGTTGGTTTATACCCTTTTTAATTTTTGGTTTCATTTTCTGATTGTATCTAGCTCTAGTTTGACCTACTTGAATAAAATTATCTAGTTAATATCTATAGTATAAATCTTATACTATATTATACTATCCATCAAATACTAATTTGACAAAAAGTGCACAGAAAAGCCTTTAAGTCTCATCCCAGATATTATATCTTTATCTGACTTAAATCTTTAACCCTTTCAATGATTTTTTAAAAAAATCCTTTGTTTTTTTTTAGTACTAGATGGTCCCAACCCAAGGGGGGGGATTCATCGATGTTCCTTTGTTTTTTTTTTGTTTTTTAAATTTGGCAAGAATTTATTAGCCAGAATATGCACTTTTTATAAATATTTGGGTTCTTGTTTGTAATATAAAAATTCAGTAAATTTTGGAATAAAATATATGTATCCCTTATTTCTTGAACACATATTTGCATTTTTAGATTTACATCACCCTCATTTTTTGGACGCATATTGCATCAAATCTTTTAAGAATTAATGTCAACTTTATTGGACTATTCGTGAGTGTATTGATTCACAGGTACTGACCTGACGAATATTCTAATATCAATTGATTTATTCGAATACGATAAAGTGGGTTTAAATAAACACTGCTTCGTTATTTACCTACATCTAGATCGAAAGTAGATCCAACTCACATCAAAGCTTCAATATTTTTGCGATTGCCTTGAACTTTCTTCGAGGTTAGTAAACTTCAAACTGGGAGTATTCCTACTTTAGAGGTTTAGTGTAGTATATTTCATACTATAATGGGGCGTAAAAATAGAGCAGTTTCAAGCAATAAAACTAAACCTCAATCGAGTGGAAATGGTAACAAAGCTGAAGGAATAGACCTTGGGAAACCCGATTTACGTTCTGGGGCCAAACTTGGAAAAAAGATTAAAAAGAAGGCAGTCAGAGCCCCCGATGTTCATATAGAATTTGGCTCACTGCTTCGAGAGGATGATTACGGCGAGTTTGCCGAGATCGATATGGATATGCAAGAAAAGCTTGCTGCCGATTTGGTCGACAGTGATGAGGAGGAAGCTGATGAGCTAGGCAGGATAGAAAAAGCGCATCTTGAAAGCAATCTAAAAACTATTCATAAAGCCTCTCTAGAAGAAATTAGGCAAAGCAATAAACTGCCTGTTAAGGATCAACAAGGAAAGCTAATATTAGCAAAAGATTTATCAAAAGGCATGAAGCAAGAGTATACCGACGAAAAGAATCAGTTTTCGGATGAAGTGGACTCTGGAACTGAAGACCCCTCCCCTGAAGAGGAAAATAAGCCTAAGGAGCCTGGGCTTCCTCCTGTTAAATCTCCGGAATATCTTAAACTAAGGCTTGAGCAACTTGCTAATTTTGCTCAAACCATCATTGCTGACCCTGAGGCAAACGTATGTTTTATTTTTCAAAATTCTATTTTCCATTTTTATTCAAGTTGCAATTTTTAAACCAAGCTGTAAATTCACTAGCATTTCAAAACATCTGGCGTTAGCTTGCCTTTTTATGCTATTTCAGTATTTTAGCTGATTTCGTGCTTTTTGGGTAGTTGAGTCTAAGCAATTATTTTAGAGGTCATATAAGCTTTATGCCTCCCATTTCCTTTGTTATTTAAAATTTTAGAACGCAGGCTAAATAAAGCTGGCTGTATAGTATAGATTACTGAAGAATCTTAAAGTGCTGTCGCTAGACAAAAACATCCAAGTGCGTAAATTTGCTTTGCTCACACAGTTATCTGTATTCTTGGATATTCTCCCTGGGTAAGAAGTGTACCCGTTGTGTTTTAAATGACTCTTTCAGCTACCGGATCCGATCCCTTACTGAAGAAGAAAAGGCGGTCAGGGTTACCAAAGAAATTCGCAACTTACGTATGTATGAAGAATATCTTGTATCAAGTTACCAGTCTTACCTCAAAGTCCTGACCAATCAATATCAGCGTATTATTACTTCATTTGCATGATTTAACAATGGCATAGTTGCATCCACGAATCCGGCACGCCATGGTGAATTGAGGCCAGTGGTGGCTAAGTGCTATTCAGAACTCATGGTTTCTAAAGCATGGATTCAACTTTTCCGAGCAAGTTTTTCTATTTGTTGCACGGCGGCTAGCCACAACCCATCAAGATTCAGTTTACGAGGGGTGTGTGGATGCAACTGCGCGACTTTTCAAAGAGGATGAGCTTGGGCAGAGCAGCCTGCGCATGATTCAAGCTCTGACAAGATCAATTAAGCACAAAGAATATCGTGTGGCGCCAGCCACCATCCGTCTATTCACCCATCTCAAGTTTAACATTGACGTGCTCCGTAGCTCAAGCAAGGATGGAGCTAATAATGAAAAGAAGGCGGGGGACAAGCGGAGCCATTCCAAAATGACGCTTGATCTCGTGCTACCCTCAGAAAAGCGCCAGCACATTTCCAAAAGGATGAAGAAACGGGCCAAAGCAAACAAAGTGATTGAGCAGGAGCTGCGCGAAGCTGAGGCAGAATACTCGGTCGAGGAGCGGAACAAAGTGCAATCGGAGCTGCTAAAAAATATTTTTGTCATCTACTTTAGAATTCTTAAACATGCAACTTCGACTAGCCTATTCCCCGTTACGCTCGAGGGACTTTCCAAGTACAACTATTAGTAGCCTGATCTAATATTTTAGATTCGGGAATCTCATCAGCGTAGACTTCTTTTCGGACATGTTGCGCCTTTTAAAGAACGTACTTCGGAATGGGTTGGTATCGAACCAAGCGTCTTCAGAAGAGGACGAACCCATAGTTCACTCTTCCAATGATGTGGTTCGGTGCCAACTTCTTAGCATTTTGACAGCCTTTAAGCTCCTGTCAGGCCAGGGCGAGCTTCTCAATTTGGATTTGAAAGATTTTTACATGTTCTTGTATTCATTGCTCCCTGTGGCGGCACAAATGAATTCCTGCCTCTCTGAAGAGGCTGTCCCCGTGCGCCCTGGAGATTTTGCCGCACCTTCGATTTCTCTCCTAGTCGTGGACTGCATCGATGCCCTGTTTTTTCGCAACCGACGCGACCGTGTCCCTTTAGTTCGTGCGGCCGCCTTTTTCAAGCGCATAGTTTCAATAGCGTACCTCTTTCCGCCTGCAACTACTGTTCGACTGTTAACGGTGGCCAAAGCTTTTGTTATAGTAAAAGCGCACCTGTTTGTCTCCTTAACCTTATACATAGAAATATCCTGGCGTTATGAAGCTTTTTTCTACTGAGGACACGGCAGGCGATGGTGAATATGCAGGCTTTGCTACTGATCCTGATATGGTTAATCCATTTGCCACCTCTCTGTATGAGCTGCCTGGACTTTTGCATCATCACTACTCCCCAGCTGTCAGGCGTGCTGCAAAAAGCTTGCTAAAACTAACCTCTACCCGCAACTAGCTACTTGGAGCTTGCTCTTGCAGTAGAAAGATCTGGATTTTTTGGAGAAATTTAGGCCACAAATATCCAATTTCTTATTAGCGTATAGAATAGTCGCGAAATAGATATTTTAACATATTACATCTTAAAACATTTTCATTTGCCTTACTTTAGATTTCTTATCTATTTCAAAGACATTAATTTTATACAAAAATACCCAACACTCTTTACTGATGTATTTTAGGGTGGAAAAAGGGTAGGTGGCAACAAAATAAAATTGCTTTTGTGCTTGCAGTCAATTTTTGACTGACTTTCTCAACCTTTCAGGACTCAAAGATAATGCTCATCTAACGTTGAAAAACAATTCTGTATACTTTTTTGCTTTTATCAAAGTTATTTTTAGAGCTATAAGGTTTAAATGTAAAGGAGCTTAATCAAGCGTTTTTAAATTTTATGCCTAGGCTTTTAAGAGCCAGAGATAAAAAATCGAGAAAGATTTGAAGTATGGAGCGGGTTAATATTTAAGAGATTCACATTTTTATTTGCTCTGCACGGGGCAAACAGGTCACAGCCAAATAATTTTTTATGGACCTTAAAGGTAATTTTTTTAATTTTTTAATGGGTGATAACTGAGTTTAAAATCAATGGCAGCCCAAGGTAAAATTTGCAAGTTGCTTAAATTCTGCTAATAAGGGTGTGATTAAAGGAAAATATACTCATTCCTGAGCATACAAATAAGCATTAGGTCAGAAAGTGATTCTGTACAATAGGATTTAATAGAGCTTGAGCTTTGGCTAGAAAATTAGCAATGCCTTTCGTAATTGAAGCACGTAGCAAAGATTAATATGCTCTTTTTTCAGGCGAATAAGTACTGCTCATTAGACTTTATCAAACTTGATAAAATTTGCCTATAATTTCAAACCTAAAGGTGGTGATAACCAGGAAACTGCAGTACGCAGATCCACTGGAATTCACATGAAATTAAAGAGCAAAAGCACAACAGAAGGATATAATTATTTTTGTCATAGAAAAATTTAAAATAAGTTTATAAAATTGTATGATAATCATATAAAATAACTAAATTGGAAGGGGAAGCCTTTATACCATATTACTAAGAGGCATGCTTTATAACTTCTAATTGTTCTCAAGCTTTTTTTGTTAAACCCAACTCACTATTCCACATTAATTTAGGTGTAAATTTTATATATAATTTTAGCTAGTAACTTTAGCTTAAGGTTATTATGTAAAAAACTTTATTAATAAATTTGGACAAAGCTAAAATCTATCTGTGGTAAAGGCAAGATTTACTTGAAAGCTAGAATAAGACTTATTCAAAGTTGCAATGAACACTTAGATTTAACTAAAAACTTTATAAATATTGAGATTTAAGCACATATATGAAACAGCACCTTTATAAGTTATTGCATACTTTTAAAAACTAGAGGATTAATGCAAATCCATGGCAAGACAAGGCTTTGATCATGATATCAATTTTCTAATAGCATAAAAGCCTCTTGGCTGGCAGGGACTCAGGGGCAGCTAAAGCATGGTAAATTTTAAAGTCTTTATTAAAGTTATACAATGATGGGTAGACTATTTCTCATATGACAGCACACAAATAGTGTTTCTGATCTCAACATATTATACTTCTGAAAGTAAACACATGTTAAGAGCTAAATTAGGAGCAGAAAAAAAATAAAATGACAAAATTTTGACATCATGGGCTTTAAAGATAATATGATGATTGTAACCTATACTTAAAAGGTTTATGGATGGAAAATGTAAATAGAAAGATGGCCTCAGGAATATTTTGATATATGATTTGATAATATCTCTTAAAGATGAAGAGATGATAGAAAGCAAGATAGCTTTGTGAAAATAGAAATTTAGCAGGATTAAAATGTTTATGAATGTCATTAATCCCAAAAATGACCATTTTTTATAAGAACATATATTTACACACAGATTACTTATTAATGCAGAAAAATTATGATAATAATGAGATAGACTATTAGTTGCTGTTATTAAATTACAGTTTGTAGTATATTCTTATGGTTAAAGCTCAAAGGCTAGAGCTAATCAGGAGACTGCTACTATTTCAGTTCCACTAGAATTTACTTAAACAGAAGATTAAAAACACAAAATAAGGAAACTGAGAGATATTTTAGCTTTATCTGAACAAGCAAAATTTACCCGGTGTTGCTTGGGTTTATTTATAAGCTCATAATGACATAGCCTATAGGCTGTGCCTAAAATACTCTCAAGCCATTCAGACTAACAGCTTCACTGTTGCCCTCATGGCTGATGAGCTGATTATCCTAACTACTTAATCTACCTAAATTCAAACACTGATTCTTATTTAGTTTTGGGTGAACAATTTAGTGATTTGTTTGATAATATTCACCAATTATCACCTACTTGCCCTAATAGATTGAACCTATCAGACTTGATAGTTTCAAGTGAATAATTTGGTGAATTATGAGATAATATTTTCCAATTCTCATCCACTCACCTAGATTGATTAAACCTATCAGACTCAAAGGTTTTAGATGTCAATACATCAGTACATCAGTGAAGGTGTTCATTAAGTAAATATAATGATTATAATGAAAAAGAGGTAATAAGTTTCTATAATAGAGATAAGTTAAAAAGTAAATCTTATATACAGAATTTTAGAAATCATCCAACCTTAAATTTTTCTGACTGTTACTAGGCTTATATACTAATATATGACCTTTTTTAGTACTAGATGACTAATAGATGACCTTATTTTACCTCATTGTAGAAATTCAGATTATTGCACTTGATGATAACTAGTATGTTAGATTGGTTTATCCCCCCTGTAAGTTGGGACCATCTAGTGCTAAAAAAACATAACTAGTATATTTGTTTATGAAGCTTAAATTGTGAACCATTATAGTTATTTTATAAACAACATTATATTCTTTGCAAAGATGAGGCCAAATAATGTGGTTTATGTAAGAAGAGTGACTGTAACTATCATGGCTCCAAGAAGGCGATAAAATTCAAAACCATGTAACTTGGGAACCTACTAATAAACTAAACGCAACAAGGTTGTTAAAACTGGTGCTATTGCATCAAATTTTGGTGCACAGGTTACTACTCTTAAAACTATAAGGTACTGTTATGTGACAATGACATTAGAAACTTTTCAAAAGAAAACCTTTTTTGGCAAGTGAGTTTTTATCTAAAATGAAAAGAATCACAATGTAGTATTAAATATTGCAAGGGCTTTCCAACCTGATAATGTACATCTTCTTTACTGTAGATTTCTCCAAAAACATAGGAAAAAAGATTCCATAGACATTGGAATCCTGGCAAGATATGCCCCTTCCACTAGCGTTCCTGATGCTGCATTTTATGTTTACTAATCACATTCAGAAGTGGAAGATTAGAGGAGGAATTTTTTTATTAGGCTAAAGGATCAAATCACTAGGTGTCAGGTTATCCCATTACAGTCATGATCAACTGACTGCAATTAAGACACTGGCAGATAGCCATAATAAACCCTCATACTGAATATTTTATGCCAGTGCAAGGGATATGATGTAATGGTAGAACTAAACTTAAGAGTAATGGAAATTGCACCAGCGGGGTTAAGGATTTGATCTGCCATAATAATTAATTATAACTCAAGGTGCCAAGGAGAAATCACCAAAGGTAATTTAATACAATTTTGGCAACTCTCTAAAGAATCAGGAGCCATGCTCTTGAATACTCAATAAGTGATCAAATCCTATATCTACATATTAATTGAAATATAATCATTAAATATTGCATAAGTTGTTGGTTAGTCAAATTAATTGCAACAAAGACACTGAGAACAATGTCTATGATAGGGTTGCTCCAGTAGAGAATTAAATAATTAATAGTACTGAATAGACTAACAAGGAAATGCCCTAGTTGATTTCTAAGAAGAGTTTATATCCATTGAGTTTTGGGGTCTATACTATTTATAATCTAAAATTTAAGCAATCTGGAATCCATCATTGTCAGAAACAATTTTAATTTAAAATTGTGGAATTATATAATAGCCTATGTTGTGGGATACCTCCTTGAGGAGTTCTTGGACATGATAAATCAAGGATTTAAAAAGTGGATATTTTGATAGGCTTATTGAAGAGAAGATGATCAACAAAGAAGTTGGTCTAGCAAAACAGACTATAAGGCAATGTTGGGGGATGAACATGGTTGTTTTGTCATAGAACTAAACCCAGCTTAGCCATTAAAATCAAATTTCATTAAAGGTAGTAGCATAGTTAAAGTATGCCCAAACTTGAGGTTTGAATTTTGGGCAAATTGTAACAAATTTAGTAATATCTCTATATAATATTTCACAAAGGTGTTTTTGTCAGTATATAAATCTCACTGAATACTGTTATCAAAATTAATGTTTGATATGCCATTTTGAAGATTATTTTTTCCTCTAATGACAAAAAATAAGTAAATTGTTATTTTCATAGTAAAATAAAAAGCTTATATGTAACAAGTGAAAGCCCTATATGTTTTCAATGGTAATTGCTATATTGTTATGGCTGAGCAATTTGGTATTTATTTGATTCAATATTTTAAATGGTTTTGTTAAGTGGCTAGTAGTCATTTAGCTAATTAGCAAGTTAGCTAATCAAAACTGAATTGAAAACACATTTGATTTTACAAATACCTCCTGAAGCATAATCAGCTCAGCTTTGGCTCTAAACTTAAATTTTAAAAAGGTTAGTTGTTCAAATCCTTACACATATACTTTTATAAAAAATCATTTTTATCATTTAAACTATTTATACAGTTAGAGCTAATATTGCAAGTGTAAGTAAAACTAAAAAATGATGAGCCAACATAGTAATTTCTATATACTATTTCTCAAGGGTGTTTTTTGTCAGTATGAAATATCTCCCTTAATACTGTATCAAAATTAATGTTTGATATGCCATTTTGAAGCTTATTTTCCCTTTATTGACAAAAAATAAGTAAATATCTTTGATTTATTTGAGGTAAGATGATCAGGTGATGGACATTACCAAAACTAAAAACTAAAACCTAATGTAACTACTCAATTCAAAAAAATGTAAAAAAATGAGCGTATTGAATGATACACACCAAATAATAACAATCAACTAGGTGGGGCAGCGGAAAACTGTTTATCCAGCCATGGCAGAAGGGGAGAGAGAATCAGGGGACTCATCTTAGGCAGCAGCTTCCTCATTCCAGAGTAGGCACATGTCAAGGCAGAGAGCAAGGGCGTTGGGCATTGGCAGAATGTGGTTCAACATCACTAATGATTGGTATCTTATGGAAATTGACAGCTAAAAAAATGGCGCTGATATATTTGGCTAAAGCTTTTTTGGCGTTAATGCGGGTGTCTGGGATTTTAATAAATGTGGCAATGTTGGTTCAGATAATTTTAGCTTTAGGATTCCATGCTACAGTTACCACATTCTGGATAGCGTCATTGACATCTTTGTGTAGTTGATTCACTGTATTCTTACTTTGTGGGGTGAGGATTGAGGGGATAACAGGAGGGGGATACCTCCTGTGATCATCACCACTGATTTGGCAACAGATTTTCGGAGGGGATGACAATCTTGTATGGCAGCTGCTTTGACTGCAAGCTGGTGGTCACTGCAAAATGGTTTGGCGTTTGGCTGTGGGGCATATAAATGAGGGGGTATTTGGTGTCCCATTATGCGTTAATGAACTTCTCAGACTGTAGAGATGGTCCTTCAATGAGATTACCTGATTTGTCAATTTCAACCAATAACTCCCATGGGTTCTGGTTAAATTGAATTGGGGAATTGGCATATGGTTGAGGTTTGGTTCATTGTAGAAAGCATGGGAGCAAACTGGGGTCCAAGCCAGTGCTTAATTGGAGGGATCATGTGTGGCACTGGGATGAGGAGGAGGCTGATTGGTGGCTGCAGGTGCAGCTGCAGCAACAAGTTTTGGGGAGGGGTAGGTATGATTGTACCCTATACTGAAACTAGTGTGGGGTGGGTGGCAGATTGAAAGCCAGCATATGAAAAATCAGAGCTGTCAGAAGCAGCTAAGGAAAGGCATTTGCATTTTGAGTGGTCCAACTCAAAAAAGGATGTATATATTGTCTGCCTGTCCTTGACATGGGTCCAGAATGGATGGTCAGTGCAGAAGGAGTTATAGCGTGAGGGGGAATCAACAAGGCAATTTTACTAAATTTAGGGCTGATTGTGGCACATGTCTGAGGCCCAGTGAGGCGTGTGGCCCCATTTGGGACCACAAATTGTAAGATGGGGTTGGAGCCATAGGCTGCCAAACCATCCATCAGCTCCTGGTGGAGCACTGCAAGGGGGAGGTGGTTGGGCAAACCAGAAAACTGAACCACCAAAGTGGTATCCTCTGGGAGCCAGATCCAAATTGTGGGGAGAGGATTACCCTGGAATATGAGAAGCACTGTTGCCGCAGTGGCAGCATTAGCTTCACAGGTAAATCTGAAATTAAAATACCCTTATAGGGGCAATAATCAATAAAACTAGTGGGAGTCATCACTTCCTGAGCTATTTCAATAATGGATTGGTCATGGTAAGGGAAAAGTTTCTCATAATAGACCCTAAGGCTGAGATGCATGATGCTCCAAGGGAGCACCAGGGGGCAATGAGGTACCCCTTTGGTACAAGCAAAGTAGACGTCAAGATCCTGGGGAGGAACAAATTGTCCCAGGGGTTTGTTATGACTAGGCAAGCCAGTCTGAGAATGATTGTTGCCAAACATAAAATGGTGGGGGAGTTTCGCTGCTGCCCCACACTGGAGCAGCTGGTGGAGAATCTGAGGACATTGGAGTGAAACTATGGCAGGCAATCAAAATTTTCTTTTTTCTATAAGATTTTCTCAGAAAGTTATGCTGAGCTGAAAGAGAGTTAATATAAGTAAATATCTTAGATTTATGTCTTTTAAAAGTTACATTTTTTAAAACTTACATTTTGAAAATTTCATTTAAAAATTACATATATAAAGTGCTATGGTGGCGCTGAAGTCTCTGAATAGAATAGAATAGAATAGGATAGGATAGAATTAAAGCAAATGTATAAATAATGTATAAACAATGTATAAATGTATAAACAACATATAAACAATGTGTCACTTAAATTAAAACAAGTAATACAGCATTTGCAAAAGCAGTGGAGCACTATTCTAACCTCAATAATATTGAGGTAGCAAGCATTTGTTGCATAATTTTTGATAAAAATTAGTAAATATACAAATAATGTGAAAATATTTATTGCATTTGAATTATAAAAAAGATTTTTTATTTTTTTAAATAAATGATTTTTTATATTTTCTTAATTTTTTTATTAATAAACTTTTACTTTAAGGTTAGTTTATTAATTAAGACATTAAATTATATTTTCTTTATGTTTTTCCAGTTTGTCATCATTTGTTATTTGCAATAATCTATTTTTACTGATTAAGTACTATCCATAGGATAATTGTATAAGGAATCCTATTACCTGAAGTGATGCAAAAACACATGGGTCACCTAGTATATTTATATTAGGAATTGAACCCCTGTTTAGAATCCAACACAATGTATCATTTTGTTCATTATTTAAAATAGTAACTTTTAAGGCCATTGATATAACAACAGCAACCTCATCATAAAAACCTTGGCACTAACCTATGTATATCTGGCCCTTACTCAACGTTGGTCCAAGGTATGTTTAAGATCATGAAGGTAAGCCTCATGATATATTTGGCCCTACTGACCTCCTGCTTTTCCTATGATTGGTACCCACAGTTATGTTTTGAGCATGACAGTTTGATAAAAATAATACTTATTTGTGTTGCTAGCATTGAAAGTCTACTATACTTATATTTTATGCTAAGCAAAAAGACAATTTGGTAAGTATCCAATCATTTTAGGTACTAAATTTTACTTTAAACCATGTCCAAGAAGAGCCTTGTTCTCCAAAAATATTAATAATATTAGAGACTTTGAATTTTCACATTATATTGTGCTAGTATGATAAAAAAATAAACAAGTTATATATCTAGACAAGCAATTATTGATTACATAAGTATTTTGATCTTAATGATACATTCTAAAACAGTGATAAGGCCTAAGATGAAGTCAAGTTCTTTGCTAAGAAGCAATTCATAGTCTATTGATTGTTCACAGAGAAGCTATTTTTTGGATGAACTCAATCTAAAAGATTATAATATTTTAAATTTATTTATTGTTAGAAAAAATAGATTTTTATTACTAGATATTATATATACAAAGATTAGTTTCTTTTTTGTCAAAGTATTTTTAAGAGAAACATTATACCATATTAATTTAATTTTTTAATTTATTGTGGGGAAGGCTGACCATGGGATGGACACTTCCGAATATGACTCAGACGAGACAAAACTTAGTACCAGGTGAGGCACCCCAGAGAAGCGATGCTATCTCTTGTTGCCAGCGGGAACGCCACTTATGGGAAGGGGGAGGGAACGTGTGTAGGGGGCGTAGCCACTATTGAGCACGTGTGGAGGAAGGGGTCTGATTTGATGAACCAGACTGGGAACCAGGAGGAGACCAGCTGCCGGCGACATGGTGGGAGATATCCAAACATCCACGCTTGAAAGTGATCCACCAAATGAGATCGGAATCTGTGGACAGCTTCAGGGAGGGTGGGGATGGATCCGGTGATGGCATCCAAGACAATCGTGTGGATAGTCCACATGGCGATTGCAACCACCAGAGAACAAAGGGAGGGTGGGAGGGGGAGGCCATTGATGAAGCAAACATATCTCTTGACAGACTGAAGGGATGTGTTTGATCCTAGCCTAGCAGACGTTGGACTTCGCGCCATATTACTTTAGAGGTGGGGCACTTCTCCAGGCGGTGGAACAGCGTTCCATACTGGCCACACACGACACAGGATGAGTGTAAAGCATTAGAGCGCTCAGCTGTACGATACACCCGCCTCAGGCAGCGCCACACATGGGAGTGGACTTGAGGCTGCAACAGAGGATGGTGTGCGTATTTCCAGATAGTCTTTTGGGTCTCAGTGGAATAAGGGATGTCCATCATGTCCAGGTAGTCCACCCTGGATAGGACTTGGGGTCGAATGGGGATCACGCCATCATGGATGGGTAGCCCCTGTACCTCTTGTGTGAACTGAGGAGAGGGGCGGCCTCTTCAGGTTGTATGTCCACTAATACGAATTCTCCACTCTGCGCTTCACATGGAGAGTAGGATTCGTTTGTAGTGGGTTTTGGTCCCGTGAGGACCTGTGGCTGATGTGTGTGATGCGAGGTATTTCATCAGGGAGTGGGGGTTTGATGGATTGTTGAGGCCCAAGGCTCAGGAGAAGTTGGAGCGGGCTGCGCGGAACCAGTGTTGGGATGGGAGTGTAGGAGCAGTGATGGCCGCAATCCAGGTGCCTAGGATCTTGGCGGCATGGGCTTTGAAGTCAAGTAGGCCCATGCCACCATGATGATGAGGGCCAAACATGACCTCTAGCCGTACTGGTGGAGGGCGGCCTGACCAAAGCCAACCTTGTAGCAAAGCATACAGGGATTTGAAGAAGCTTGGGGAGAAGGGGATGGCGTGGGCTCCAAACCAGACTTTGGATAGGAGCATAGAGTTGGCAAGAACAACCCTGCCAGTGAGGGTAGTAGGGTGGGCTCTGAGAGAGGCGATTCTCTTCGTCATGTTGTCCAGTATATGGCCCTCCATTACTGCTGACGCGTATCCTCCTGCCTCCAACCACACGCCCAGATGGCGTACCGGTCCTATGGTAGGTCGCGGCACAAAGGGGAGCACCAGTGGAGCGGTGTGTTTTGAGTTAGTAAGGCGTGGACTTGGGCGAGCAGCTGGGCTGGGTTGGGAACTACTTGCTGGGGCCCAGCAGTTCTGAAACTGACCAAGGAGGATGATTTCGGTTTTGGAGGCGTTCAGTGCCATGTTGCTTACCCGGGAATATTCCTGGATGAGGGCTTCAAGCGCGTGCATTTTTATTAGACACCCCCACCACGCAATCATCTGCAAATGCCATCATCTTGACTGGGGTTTGGCCTGGCACATGGACCCCAGTGAGTTGGGCATTCACATTTCACAGTAGTGGGTCAAGGCTGAAGTTGTATAAAAGTGGGCTCAGGGGGTCCCCTTGTTGCAGGCCCCTTTGAGGATGGACTACTTCCATTAGGAAACCTAGGCCGCGCACAGCCATTGTTGCAGATTCTGTGAGCAGCATCACCCAGTTAATGAAGCGGGGAGGTAGGCGGAATTGTTGGAGGCAGGCCCTAAGGTATTCCCAGTTTACTCTATCATAGGCCTTTTGTTGGTCCAAGAATACAAGTGCCCCAGAGGCTGTGGACTGACACACATTAGCCACAGAGTGCATGTTATCCCAAATTGACCTTCTGGGGATGAAACTGAATTGTTCTGGAGAGATGGTGGCAGATGCTACAGTCCCTAAACGGTTAGCCATGATTTTTGTTAAAATTTTGGTGTCTGTATTTGTTTGAGAAATGGGGCGCCAGTTGGCTAAGTCTAGCCTATCCCCTTTCTTGAAGAGTGTGACTGTAAAAGCCTCATGTCCTCCTGGTAGGAGGCGCGTTTCCATCAGGCTTTGGTTGAGTGAGGCTAGCAGCAATGGGGATATGTATTTAAAATATTTTTTGTAGAACTCATATGGAATGCCATCTGGGCCTGGCCATTTTCAGTTTGGCGCACCACAAATGGTAGTCCATAATTCATTCAGATTAATTAAATTCATTATTTCCGGGTATCAGAAAATGGTGCGGATATGAGCTCTGTCAAGAAATTCCACCATTTCAGCTGGCTGAATTGGTTCAGCTCGGTATAACTCAGAGTGATATCTTTGCATTTTGATTGCCACTTTGACCGGTGTGTCCACGATAGAATTATCCGATCTTTGCACCTGTGTGCAGGCCACACTCTGGCGTGGTGCAAAATTTTTTTTGAAGAAGTATGCGGTGCACTTGTCGCCTTTAGTGATGCGTGTGGCCCTGTATTGGACACAAAACCAATGTTTGTGTTGCCTTTCAAGTGCGTTGAGGTGGGCTGCTGCCTCCGCCCACTTCTGGCCCCATGCAGGGCTATATCCTGAGGCTGGAATGTTGGACTCCAAGTGGGCCAATTCCGCCAGCGCACACGATATAACCGCCGATGTGGCTCATGAGCGTCTGGATGAGAGATGGCGATAGTGGCGGATGGTGTCTTTTTTGAAAGTTGCCCATGTGGAAATGGGGTCTGCGCAAAACGGTGCAACAAACGATTTTGCCAAAGTTGCCTCTTCCACCCACATGGAAAATCCTGGCGACGCAAGCTCTGGGGGGCGGATTTTGCACCAATGTGGGGCCTTTGCAACTGTGACGGGTAAGTGGTATGTTATTGAGACCAGTCAGTGGTTGGAGAATTCCATTTTTGTTGTTTTGAAGTGGGAGATGTGGGGTTGGAATTTCACCGGTGCTAGAATAAGGTCAATGCGGGTCATGGACCTTAATTGGCCGTTGTGGATGTGGGGACACATCATGTTTTTGAGCAGTGGGGCATGTCGCAGCAGCGCATCCATTAACCCAAGGGTGGCTTTTAGAATGCGTAGTTCTACATGACTCTGTGGGGCGTGGGGTGAGGGTGGCCACTGATCCATTGGTGAGGTTAGCCAACAGTTCATGTTGCCAATTAGGAAAGAATTGGGGGGTAGCAGGAGGGATTTGACCGATGAGAAAAATTCCTGATGCTCTTGTGCACCGTTTTGGGCATAAATGTTGACAATTGTGTGTGCAACATCAGCCCATGAGAAGGTGACAACGAGCACTTGGTCATTTAGGAATGTTTCTGAAGATGTAAATTTGAAAAAATTGTTTTTCTGAATTAGCACCCCACAGTGCTTTGACCAAAAGGATAGGGATGGTAGGAGCATTGTTTTCCAAGCATCCTCGGAACCTCGTGGACAGTGGGTTTCCTGGATGGCCAGGATATCCACGGGTAAATTATTTTGTAAAAAACTCAGTTTCCTAGCCCAGGATAGGGAGGCCTTGAGTCCAGTGATATTCAGCATCCCTAGAGTGAAGGTTTCCCCCATCACACCTTAGGTGCGAGGGGGTGGGCCCCCTGGCCCACCAGCCTCTTCCAGGTCCCCATGGGCTTTCACAGTAGCGCGGGTATTAGCAGCAACGCTATCGGGGTTTTTGTTAATTTTTGCGGAAAGAGTCGCGTTGGCTTTGGCCTTCGCTTTTTGTTTTCCTGACGTCGGACGAATTTTTTGCGGTGCAGATAAGTTTGGTGCACCGTCGAGTGGGGCAAAAAATTTTTTTTTCAGTTGGGATAGGTCCCAAGTCAGTTTCAACTGGGGCTTGGGTGCAGCGATTGGGTGAGATCAAATCTCCCATTGGATCCTCGGATTGAGTGGCCCGTTCAGCTTGGGCCTCCCAATCTGATTGGGTGATGGATTCTCGAGTTGCTTCCACCGCGAAGGTCTCCATGTCCTCCTGGCGTTGTGAGTGTGGGATGGTGGTGGTGACCTTGGCCGCGGTCCTATGGGCCTGCTTGGCCTTCTTCCGCTCCTGCGGGGAGATGGGCTTTACCAATAGGTAGCAGCCTTGTGCTCCCCACAGGAAAGCCTCTTTGGTGCTTGCAGTTGGTTCGTAGTGCGCCTCTCCGCTGGCCATGGCTGCCGAGGGGTGCTCTTGGAATGTAACGCCCTCTTTAATGGGGCACACGTGTGCCTTATGGCCAAACGTGTCACAGTGGGTGCAAATGGGGGGCGCGCTGTCCACAGTTACCCGGAATGGGTGGGTGGTGTGCCCTGCAATGTCAATAAAGGTGGAGTGCAGGATCTGGGTTAGGTCCTTCGCGATCTCCTCAGTTGGGGTCAGAACTGCGATGGCTTTGCCGGTGCACAGGTGTGGCATCAGCGTGAAACGTTGCATTTCAAAAGATTGTATTTCGCCATATATGGCGAGACCATCTTTCAGATGTTTCTCCAAAATGTCACGTTTTACCATAGTAGGCAAAAAGTCAAACGTGAGGAAAATTTGGTTTGATTTTGTCCATCTGGTGCATTTGGTTTCAATGACCTGTTGCCCTTCAGGGAGGTTGACCACTATGCGCACCACTGCAGCCTCGTCTGCTGCTATTTTGCTTTCAAAACCTAGGTCCAGCCAACCATGCGACATGGAGTGAGGTGCAACGTACACTGCGGTCAGGAAAATTTTGTGTACATCTTCACAAAATTTTTCCCATAGGGCCGTTTTTTGGATGTCCAGATACACACGGACTCTGAATTCCACCGATGAAAGTGGCTGGGAATGTGGCGTGTTGATGTACTGGTTGCATCGTGCTTGCCACGTGAGTATCTCCGGGGAAATTGTGACTGCCAGGTTTTTTAGATTTTTTTCTATTCCGCCGGATTCTCCGGGGCGTTTTCGAACGTTAGAGGCTGCAGGCCTTCCACCTGCTCCTCTTGCCTTGCTTGCCCAACTGCTCGCAGACATGGGTGCAGACTAATCCCCTCTATGAGATTATCAAACTAGATTTAGTCTTGAATTGAGTGGGTTGCAAAAGTGTTTGCAACGAGAAAGAAAAGTTTTCATTATACCATATTAATTGATCTTAAGTTTACTAGCAATATTTGCCATACTTGTATTATTAATTTAATTTATAATACATTAATTTTAATTTTCCATCAGCACCATTCCTGCTCCTTATAAAAAATTATGCAATTTTACTATTATAACTTTGTTTACCATTACTAAGTCAGCAGTCTGTATATGCCTCCTTATGTCCCATGTCACTGATGCTCCCACCCCAATGCTGTCCACCATGGTCTGCCAGCTAAAGTGGTCACTGGACAAAAGTTCCCCAAAGCTTCCTCGCTGTCTGTATGGCTTCCTAGGCTAATAACTTAGGGGCTATATTGGGAATTTTTTTATTTAAGATAATACCTTTGTTTGGCTCAATTGCAAATAAAGATGAATGGCAGCTCCCCCTTTTGGTTTGGGCACCACTAGTGCTAAAAAAGTCAGCAGTCTGTATTCTCTTTCAACCTTGTGGTTAATAATTCTACTTGTTCCTTGACCAAACCTTTGCACCATAAAATAGATTTTAAGCTTTACTTTGGGATATATTTGTTTATGATAAAATATATATTCTAATTTAAGCACTATAATATAAAGTACAAGTAAAGTGTAGAAAACGCTTTAACAATTGTATATATGGAAATTAAAAGACCCTTTTATATTACTTTAACTATCATAGTTACTATATTCATAAAGAATATTATGTTTATTTGAAAATAAATGTTAGATTTGCAATCATAGTGACAAATATGATTTAATCTTATCAAAGATGAAACTGATATACTAAGGAAGACATATAATGTGAAATAAAAAATATCAAAATTTATTGTAGATTTTAAAACAGTACAAATAAAATTTGAATATTTTGGAAGCATAACACACAATTATTGGGACAACACTCAAGTGTATACTTATATAGCAGCGTGATGCATTAGCTATTAATAATGATGATTAGAAAGAAATATGTGACTAGTACAATGGAGGATCTTTCCCAAAGTTCCATTATCCCATGCAGGTACAAATACCTCTTAAGGCTATAAATATTCCAGATAATACATTAATGAAGTATTTAAATTATTGTCTATTTTTATTTTTCATTCTCTTTTATATCTCTTGTCAAGTCTTATCTCTTCTTTAGTTACAAAAAGGTCCATTACAACTTAAATAGTATATTTTAATCTACTGAAAACTATTTTACTATTCTTAGCTCTATGCTGTCTTTACTGACCTTGGACCTAATACCTGTTAGTGTTTGTTGGCAAACTTTGGTCTCTTCAAAAGAAATATGTACTATATACTCTGCTGCAACCCAACATTTTTTTGCTTTCTTCCAATTCCTTTCTAACTGCTTGGTAAAAGTTTTTTAAAAAAGATAACCACTAAGTAAATAAACTACTTTGTTAATGAATTATTCATTGTACCTAGTGAAAATAATTTCATTACCATCAAGGTACAGACCTTTATTACTCAAGCATAAGAGAGTTTCACGCTACTATATAGATAATCAGTTTAACTCCTGACCAGAGAGTTTATTGACTTCAACCTGCCAATGTAAATAAACTTTATAAAAAACTTCAAAAAAGACTCTTTTTTCTTGAATATTTTACAAATTTAAACAGATAATTTGGTATACTAAAAGTAAGAGACATATATATAACTAATGGGTTTGATCATTCTGGTTTACTTGATACAAAATTCCAAGAAAATTCCATTTCAGCAATGGTTGTAGTCTTATTTTCCATTAAGGATATCAAAATTTTAACAATTTATGTTGATCTATATAATCTAGTTCATGGCCAGCTATTGTGCTAATACTAGATTTATTTGAGGTATGCTGACCAGGGGATGGACAGTACCAAAACTCAAAAACAAAATAAAATTACCCTATTGAAAGAATGACTGGGAAGACAAAACAAAAACAACAAATTAGGCGGGGAGTGGAAACAACTAACCCACCATGGCTGAGGGTGAGGTGGGTTGGCCAGTTTGTCTGCAGTCAAGTTTGCCACAACTATGTCATGTTGGTAAATGGACTAAAACAGAGAGCCAGGGCGGTTGGGGTATCAGTGTAGTGTGGGTGGATGGCGTTGTAGTATAAGTTCTCCACCTCCTCATCAGTATTAGCACAGTAGACCGCTTCAACAAATTCTTTATGTGAAGTTCAGCTTGAATGCAAGATTTGGGGAGTTAGGCAAAATTGGAGATACTCTGGTGGATGATTTTAGCATATGGGTAAAAATCTGCTAGTTTAGTGACATGCATGACAGCGGCTTTGGCATTGTCAAATAGTTTTGAGATATTGCTGTAGGGAGATTTAGGAAAATTGGGGGGAAATAGAGTGTGGGCAGCCCTAGTTGGTATTGAGCCACTGATTTGTCCACTGCTTTGCGTAGGTTTGGGCATTAGGGAGAGGCCACCGCAGCTAAGGTAATCTGGTGGTCACTTTGGTAGGGGGTGGCATTGGGTTTAGGAGTGAAACGTTTGGGGGTGTGGTATCATCAAGATCAGAAAGGAAAAATTTGGCCTGACCTTAATAAAACTAACTGAGAAATTGACCATTTTGCTCACTCATGATAACATTACCTGATTCATCATTATCAGCCAATAGGTCCTATGAATTCTGGTTCTTGAGAATAGTGGCGTTAGAAGTTGGGTGGGTGGTAGTGGGCAAATGGGTTGCTTGGAAGTGAATAGCAGTCCAAGCCTGACTCTGATTGGTGGAAGTAGAATTAGGTGGGTTAATGTGGGTGGTTGATTTGGTGGGGGCCAATTTCCCACTCTGACCTATCAAATGATAATGTTGGGTGGGAAGGAGCATCAAAACGCCCCAATTGGAACCCGCTGAATGTGGCTACAAAGCCGCATCAGAGGAACTGGCTCAGGGGCAGGATTTTTTGGGATGGTCAATTCCAAAACAGAGGGGACAAATTTGGTGACCATTATCCATTGAGCCCAAAAAATGTGCTCAGGTGTTGCTGTGATATAAGCATGGGGGGATTTGGTGGGCTATGGCAGGGTGGTGTGGGATTATGGTGGCAGTTGCGTGAGGGGCAGCAAGGCGCTCTGCGCCAGAGAGAACAGCGAAGACAAGGTTAGGCTGATAGACATATGCCATAAGCCTCACCAGCAGCTGATTGTACAAAACATGGGGTGAGAGGTGGGAAGGGAGGGACGCAAAGGACACCACCATTGTGGTGTCTGTAGGCAGGTGAGTTTGGGTAGTAGGGATGGGAGTATTTTAAAAATAAGGGGAGTAGAAGATGCTGCTGCCACGGCCTCCTCTATCTGGAATCCACTCTCAAAATAGCCCTTAAAAGGGCGGAAATTGATAAAGCCAGCCAGCACAAATGCAGCTGTGGCCAATTCAATAATTGCCTTGTCAGCATACAGGAATAAATGCCCATAGTCAACTCATAGGAAAAATTAGATTGTGGATTTAGGGATGGTGAGAGGATGGGAACGAGAATGGTGGATACATGTCATGTGGAGCGCTAAATCCCGTGGGGAGACAAAATGGCTGGACAAAGATGGCAGGCTATTTGACCCTGTGCAAACGCATTTTCTTGTAAAGCAGAAAATGATAGGCGGTGGAGCACCGCTACCCCACATTGGAGCAGCAGGCAGCTGATCTTCATACATATCATAAAATGATGTGGCCAGACAGTAGTAGAAATTAAACTTTTCTTAATTAAATTGCTCAAAAGTGAACTTGAGCAGAAAGAGAGAATTTTTTTCTATTGTGCTAATACTAATTATGCTTCTAAGCCTCAAATATTTGATAATTTTGCCTTTGATGTTCACTCTATAATTCTGCTTAAGCCTTTACCAAATCCAATTTAGATTTTTTTTATTTCCTCCACGCTGCTCCTCAGATAACTCACTAATTTTTTGAATATGTATATTTACTATTTTTGCTTTTTTCTAACTTAAGTATTTTTACCAGTGTTGGTATTAATAAAGGAACCACTCAAAGCCGTTTGCTAATTTTGGTGGTATGTAAGAAATTCCTGAAGACCTCAAAGAAGAAGGCTTGGCCATCATATCTCAGCTAAGTGGGCCAATAGTGAGCAGGCCATGTGACACTTGATATTCCTACCCACATTATGAGTAATACTTATTACTTTAATTTGAGAGCATACTAAATCACCATTTGAATGAGAAAACTCTCTTTTGGCATAGTGTTTTATCTCACAACATTATTTATAGTATGAATTATGAAGTTAAGAATGAATTAAGGAAGGTCTTAAGGTTCAAGATGGCTTACTCCCTGATCTCAGATATACCTTGTATCAGTTCTTGGTAAGACCAAGAAGGCCAAGGTTAATATTAAAAAGTCACGTTATGTGGTTAATGGAATTACATCAAAGGCAACAAAGATCACCAAATATAGTATGAATAAGTATTCTTTGTTACATTTGATCTTTAAATGAGGGTTCAATTCATTAACAAAATGCAATCTTAGAAAGTGAATATTTAACCTGTATTGATTTCTTAAGTTTACATATACTCAATTTATAGGACTACCATTATAGTAGTCTCTTAAAATTGGCCGAAATTGGCTTAAAGCCATGATAAAACGATCTGAGCCTATTGCCTCAGATTTTCTAATAGTAGTGTTTTCCACCCAATCTCTCTTCTAGTTGTCACTCCTTTCTTTGATTAAGCTATTATATTCATTATTTATCAAATGATACCTTTTGCAGCCTAGTCATTTACCTCCATAAGGAGGATTTCATTTCATATCTATAATTTATGAAGGTGTTGACACCTTTCATGATTGGCTTTTATTGAGATTTATAATAGTTGTTCCCTTGTGGGTTGGGTTTTCACCTTCCTTCCTTCTTTGTAAATAGGATTATAATAGATACTCTCACATTAGAAGATTCACCCCAACTTTACACATGTATGAAAAATTTCTGTCTAGGCCTCTTTATGAGCGTTTACTGGATGTTGACCATTTGTCACAGATACTGTGCTTTTTATCACCTTTTGCACTTTGTTATACTTGCTGTACAGCTTAAGTCTTTCTTTTTATTGACAACTGGATGCTTCATACCCTTCCTGCAGATACATGGTGGTTTGGACCCCATGAGGTCCCATTAGATCTATCTTGGAACCTACTTTGGAAATAACTATTAAAAGGAAGCAGGATTTGTCTTCTATTGCTTCTTAAACTTTATTTAATAACTATACAAACAGCCTTCATTTAACTCATTGTGGACTCATCATGTTATACCAACTTTTGCCCAGTTTTTCAGATCGGATTTTTATAATACTTAGTGTATGTCCTTAATAATGGTATTCTGTCAAAAAAGTTTGGAACGCTTTCTGGAAGCACATCAACTATATATGGATTTTTTCCAAAAATCCCAGAAAGTTATTTGTCCTTTGTCAAATGGGCAACTCAAAGGTGGCATATTTATATTAATTCTGCGGTCAGGTCTAAGCCTTACATATGTATGAGACCATGAGTTTCTTTTTCCACTTACATTTAGCAAAATATAGTATACATGCTTTTGTATGTTTTTATTTGCCTGCCAATTTTGATCAAGTGATTAATAGCTTTAAAGTAATTATTATGCCCCAACTGAAGTTGGTTTATTAGTTTATCCTCTGTGGTTCCACCTGTGAGGACCCCTAAAGTTCCCTCAGAATCAGCATTTTTCTTATGAAAAAAGGTTGCCCTTTTTATTGAGACCTTGTCACTGTCAGGATTCGAGATAGAAATTAAATTGAATTCCCTTCTTTCAAATCAGGCCATGCCAAATCGGTCATCAAACCTACCCAAGCTAAATCTATTTCATGATCCTCCTCCCCTATTCCTGAGTCACGTGGGGCGACATTTCCCACCCATTCAGTCAGGTGAGCAATGCTATCCATTAAGGACGCCCATGAGGAGGCCATACTGGAAGATCAGTAAAGATCCTGAATGGATGAGGCCCTGAAGATCCTGAAGGCACCAAGTCCCAATGCACCCTATAAATATTGAGGCCCTTTAGTTTAATAAAATATTCAGTATTCTAACCCATTTTCCCGTTTCCTCCTCAGCGCTCTTTCCAAATTTTTCAGCTTCAAGCCACCATGAACCCCAGCGCCAGTCTGAAGAACTGTAGCGCCAACAGAAGTGGTGCTCACTACAGGGGGCTCTGAGCTGTCCTAAGTGAAAACATCTATCACAAAAAATGGAAACCAATAGCAGCCCTGATGACCAAATGACTGGTCAATTGAGGAGTGTTACACAATGGGTTAGTACCTCACAGTATGCAATGCTGCCCTTGCAGCCGGAGAGGCTAGAATTCTGTGCCGCCTTTCAACTCTCACTGCCCTCCCTAGATGGGAGCCAATACCAACTCCAGTATGAGAATATCAATGATGTCATTCAACAATTAATAAATGGCATTTACTCCAAGGGCGCCTGCTCCAGCTGCTCCCGCGCCTCCTCCATACCTTCCACAATGTGGGACCTCTACGCCTTGGCCATATTGACAGCTGGGGAGCTTACCCTGGGGCCTGAACGCTACCTTCATAACTTTGTCCACCCTGCTATCCATCACCTCCTCCAGTTAGTCAGATTACACCATCAGGAGGTCTCCCAGCAACTAGGGCTCACCCAGAATTTACATTCCTACATTATTGACTTCTATGATGCCGCCTCCTCCTTTGTGCATGACAATCACAAAGCTATTCTTGATAACTGATGATTAATCAATGAGATCCGCGATCAGATGGTAGTACTGGATAGTGGAATCTCTGGCTACCTCGAGGAGCAATTTCGTTAAAATGCCCAGCTATTTGAAGTGACATGGACCCAGCGTCTACTTTAAGTTGAAGAACTGGTATTATCCCTACAACAGCACTACTGAGAGCTGGCCTCTCATGACTATCCCCCCATGGGTGCTGGGCCAGAAGGGCCTAGGGGGCCTGAAGGCCCCAAGGGGTGTCAAGGGCCAGCTGGACCTGAGGGACCACATGGGCCTGAGGGCCCCCAGGCCCTTCAACCTCGGGCAAACCTGAAGACCCCTGGTGAAGGGATATAATGACTGATCTGGCTGCCTTATGGGATCAAATCCAAAAGGTGGCACTGGGATGCAAGCTCTGATTGGATGGTGTCCCCCTCGACCCCAGGGTCTCTATCAAAGCATTGTCAGATGAGATGGATAACCTCAGCGCCTTCACAAAGCTTACTGACGCTCATATCTCCCAGCTTGAACAAACTTGTCATGGGTTTGAAACCTGGTTGAGCACCATCAAAAACCAGCTCCATCTATAGAACACCAAGATTCAATCCTTAAAGGAGCAGGTTGCCAATAAGGCTTCTGCTTCCACCCTCAGCCAGAATTGGGACTACATCCAAGAGGACTTAGAAGGATTGCGGAGGCGGTTGGATCAGTGGGCTCCTTGAGATTATGTGGAAATGGAGATCTCAGAGCCAGCACCTATCCCAGGCGTTAACACCCTTTCCACTCCCATTGTAGCTAACTTTAAACCTAGTTTCAAGGAAAGGTTCACTCCTGGATGGGAAAGTATCGCCTCCTTCCTGTATGCCTATGAGAGTTCCATGTAGGAGGCCACCAATCGATAAAAGGTGAAGCATATCCACTCCTATCTAGACAGCACCACTTGGGAAATCATGACCCCCCATTTGAAGGAGCGTAACACCTGGTAACAGGTCCGCACCACCTTAATCCAAGAGTTTGGCAGCAACCAAACCCTGGCCAACCAGAAGCAAGCGTTCATGGGCATTTAGCTGAACAAAGGAGAAAACCCTATGGAGTTTGCCAACTGGTTCTATGCCCAGGAACAACCTTTGGTCACGACGAATCATATCACTCTGGATGACGCTATCACCGCTGTTATCTCTGCCTTGGGGTCTTATCCTGAGGTCCAAATGCACATGATTGGGCAGAAGAACGATTTCACCTGTATCAGGGAGATTAAGGAGTCCCTCAATGAGATCCATGCCTCGATCCTACACTTTAAGGCCATGTCTACTGGCCCCTCTAACCGCCCTAGGGTCCATGTAGTCAAAAACAAGAAGAATCCACGTCCTCGCTGCACCTGTTGCAATGGCTTTCACACAGAGCTAAGACTTGCTGGAAGCGTCTTGCTGAGGAGGCGGGAAAAGGGCCGTCAGCATGAAGGATGAGGCGCTTCGTGCTGATATCCCTGCCCAGCCTCAAGTACCCCATGCACATAAACCAGAAGCCATTGTACCTGAGGAAGTAGTTGCGGTATCTGATGACAATAAAGACATTGATACTGCTTACTCTTCTTCTGATGATTCTCACATGTTCCTTACTTTACCGCCCCAGTTTGGAAGTTTGGTCACCTGAGTCACCATCTGGGTCCACAAGATTCCAGTTTTCGCCATAGTCAACAGTGGCTCCCCCATGAACGTCATCTCTTCCAAGCTGATGAAACGCGTCAAGTTCGCTCTTGATATGCCACACTACATGGAGTATGGCACAGCTGGCCCCCAGTGAACCCAATCCATAGGGGCCTATTCCTCTCTACCAATTTGGTTCAGAAAGCTCGCCTTAGATACACCCGCCATCGCTCTGGACAACCCTAGCTATGACCTGCTCCTCAGGACTCAGTTTCTTCAAGAATATTTGGTGGGGCCTTAATATGATGGTGGTTTCCTCTCCCTTCTAGGACATTGAGTCCTTCTGGTTTTTGAAACTGCTCATGACTCTAGGGCTGAGGTCAAGGCCTGAGCCTGCCTACTGGAGACTGAAGGACAAATTGATCAGCTCAAGTATCACATCCGGGGCTCTCAAGTCTGACTACCCCTCCTGCTGTTGACAGACTAGAGGGGATGTTGATCTATTTACCCTGGGCGACTACTGTACCCCCAAAATTCCAAGTCATTAATACCCAGGTCCATGTCAATATTCCCTCATGGTATTTACTGGAAGTCAGAGGCCTAGATAACCCATCCCCCAAGGAAGTGCTGACCTGCCCCGAGATCCTTGATCCAGTGTATGCTTGATCTATATCAGTGTTGCTAGCCAACCTGACTGACAAACCAAAAGTTGTAGGTCCAAACCAACCTGCCGCTTATGTCCGCCTGTTACCAATAGGGGCTGTTGCCAATGTTCAAAGTTTTGGGGACTTAAGGGACTTTGGCTTGGAGTCACCACCCTCAGTTAATTTGGTCAACGCTAATATTGGAAAGGACCTCTCTGACGAACAGTGACTTAAGGTTCAGGAGCTCTTGGAGGAATACTCGGACTATTCTCAACTTCAACCTATTATTTTGAAAGAATGAATGGAGTCCTCCACCATGTAGAAACTGGGGACGCCCCCTTTTTGGTCCTGGCCTTACTGAAAGAGCAAGGTTGAAGAGGCCTAGGTTACGATGGAACTCAAACAGCTGCTTGACGCTGACTCTTGGTCCCTTTGCATAGTCCTTGGGCCTCCCCTCTCCTGATGGTCCAAAAGAAGGATAACAAGCACTGGGTGGTGATGGATTATTGACTACTCAACTCCATCACCAAGAAGGACAGTTATCCCCTACCCCAGATTGAAAATTCTCTCCATCTGCTTGCCAGTTCCCAGTACTTCTCGGCCATGTACCTCACCAGCGGGTATAGGCAGGTTGAGCTCGCCCCCAAAGACCAAGCCAAGTGCGCTCTAATCGCCCACAAGGGGTTATTTGAGCCCACACGGATGCCCCAAGGCCTCTGTAACGCCTCAGCCACGTTCCAGCGTGCCATGGATAATATCCTTGGGGACTTGAAGCTCTCATGTGTCCTCGTCTACCTGGATGACATTACCGTTTTTTAGCGAACCTTTAACAGACATGTAGAGCATTTCAAGGAAGTCTTCGAGCATCTCAGGAAGGCCTCCATCAAGCTCAAGCTCTCAAAGTGCTCTTTCTTCCATCCTGAACTAGAGTTTCTAGGACACAATTTCTCCAAGCGTGGTATCCAACCTATACCCAACAAAGTTGACGCCATAGTAAAGATGTCATGCCCCCAAAGCCTACGAGATATTCAAGTCTTTATAGGCATGGTAGGCTATTACCATCAGTTCATTCCACGGTTTGCCGACCTAGCCAAGATGCTGCCCTACCTCCTACAAAAGAATGTACCATTCAAGTGGCGATCTGAGCAGGAACAGGCTATCAACGCTTTACGCATGGCCTTATGTACAAAACCTGTTCTAGTTCATCCTCACTTTGACCAACCTTTCTTGTTGTTCATAGATTTTAGAGACGTCACCATTGGAGCTATCCTGGATCAACACAATGAGGACCAGGTCAATCACACCGTGGCTTATTTTAATAATATGCTAAGTAAGGCTGAGTGGAACTACAGCTTCACTGAAAGGGAGTGACTAGCCGTCCTCTTAGCCATCAAACATTTCTGGCCCTACCTCTACGGTACTCATTTTACTATTATTACAGACCACTCTTCACTCCAGTGGCTTCAACAAATGAAAGACCCCCAATGGTCGGTTAGCCAGGTGGGCCCTATGACTGCAAAGCTATGATTTTACCATCATCCTCTGCGCCGGCGCTATACACCAGAATGCTGACAGCCTCTCCAGGATGCCGTTGTTAGCAGTTCTGACCCCAGAGGAAGATTGGCTCTATGACCTGATAGGACAACCCAAATGATGGGAACTGGAAACTCCCAAGGCTCAGGCTAAACTCCGCCAAATGACTCAAGACACTCAAATCAAGGATGGGCTGCTCTACAAGAAAGTCAACAAGAAGTGGATTCCCTATATCCGGCCCTCCTCTCAAACTGATGTCATTCTGGAAGGCCATTCTACTGTGGGACACGGTGCAGTTAAGAAAACCCATGAGTGGCTGAAGTCATGCTGCTACTGGACCAAATGGTAGAAACCATCCAAGAGGTTCTGGAAGCTTGTATGACCTGCCGATCCCAAGGCTGGGCCAACCCTCAATATCAGCACTCAGTTGTTACACCAACCAAACCTTTCAATGTTGTTAGTATCGATGTGGTGGGTCCCCTTCCCACAGGATTGCATGGCCACAAGTATATTATCCTAGCTGTAGACCACTTAACTAAGTGGGTTGAGGCAATCTTGGTCCCTGCTGCCACTGCCAAGGCTACTGCTCCTTTCTTTGTCTGCTCCATTTTCACCCAGCATGGGTGCCCCAGACCTCACTTTCGGACAATGGGTTGAACTTCACCTCCCAGGTAGTACAAGAACTAACTTCGCTAAATGGCACTACCCAGAGTTTCGCTGCCCCCTACCACCCTTCTACTAACGGAGCAGTAGAACGCGCTAATGGAACTCTTGTTTCCATCCTCTGGAAGTTGGCTGCCTCAGATCCTGCCCGTTAGAACCATTATCTACCAAGCGCCTTGCTTGCCTACTGGGTAAGCTATCACTGTGTCATCAAGATGTTCCCATTCGAAGCCCTATATGAGCGGGCACCTCAGCTACCCAGTAGCGTCCAGCCCCTGCTTGAGGCCTCCACCCCTGAGAACTCCAATTTAACTATGAGGGCTCTAGCCAATGAAATTGTCCATCTCCAAGCCCAAGCCACTCAAGGCATTAGCACCACCACTGAAAGAAGACATCCTAATCAAATCTCAGACGACCCTCCTTACCAAATTTTCAGTTAGGTGACCTCATTCTCTTTTATCATCATTGACCTGGAGGCTGACAGAATAAGCTCAACGTACTTTGGTCTGGACCCTACAAAGTCATACATAAGGTGAAGTCCAAGTACTCCATTACCGACATCAATCAAGGGACTGTAGTAAATTGGGTGCATGGTCAGTTCCTCTGGCCGTATACCCCCTCTGGCAGGATCTTGAGGGGGCCTTGTCAGGATTTGAGATAGAAATCAAATTGAATTCCCTTCTTCTTAATCAGGCCATGCCAAATCGGTCATCAAACCTACCCAAGCTAAATCTATTTCAGGATCCTCCTCCCTTATTCCTGAGTCACGTGGGGCAACACTTCCACCCATTCAGTCAGTTGAGCGACGCTATCCATTAAGGACACCCATGAGGAGGCCATTCCAGAAGATCAGTAAAGATCCTGAATGGATGAGGCCCCAACAATCCCAAAGGCACTGAGTCCCAACACACCCTATAAATATTGAGGCCTTTTAGTTTAATAAAATATTTGGTATTCTAACCCATTTTCCCATTTCCTCCTCAGCGCTCTTTCCAAATTTTCCAGATTTGAGCCACCGCGAACCCTGGCACCAGTCCAAAGAACTGTAGCGCCAACAGTCACAATAGTGTGATTGGCTGGCTACTTAATATAACCCTAATTTTACTATTTAATAGGACATCAGATTTAAGTAATATTAATGAATTCCCTGTGGAGCATAGAATTCCTTATCAGAAATGAACTTCTTTCTATAATATTAAATTATGATATATGGCTGGAAATCAAATTGGTAATCTTACCTTTGGAACACAAAAAGGCCATTAAAATACATCTCATCATAAAATTGAACAAGCCACATAAGCTCAAGTAGGGTAAGCCTAAACCATTGTATGTAAAGCAGATAACTCCTGAGGGCTCTTGCTTGGCTTTCACAATGATTTGCTACCCATAAGGAAGCAAATAATACAGTGCTGTTACAAAATGGATATTTCCATATGCCTTACAGTAGTTTTAATGAGTTATTGGCATACTTACTTCACATAAAATATTTAGGGATACTTATTGATTTCAAGAAATCTCTAAACCTTTGGGGAATATTAGGACATCTTTTCTGGTAGATACTGGTGCCTAAGCGAACTTTATAGGTCAAAACTTAGCTGACTACCTTAATTTACCATATTTACTAGGGGGATGGTTAAGGGATTTACCTCACAACTTATCCCCACGATGTAAGTTCAGGGTCTTGTTAATTATCATTTTGGTAAGTACCACCTTGCTGAAAACTTCTTGGAGGTCAAAATCCTACTGTACCCAATTATTTTAGGAATAGAGTGGTGACAAAAATTGATAAAATCATTAGCAAATTGAAGTCTGATACCTTGACTTTGTCCTTAAAGAGTGGGAAGAAATCAATAATCTTTATCTCTGTTGTAGACATTTCTAGAAATTTTCCACAATGGTCTAATGTGCATCATCTCAGTATTGCGCCCCTGCTAATTTCCACTTCAGAAGATTCCCTACCTCTCTACTTGAGGAGTTAGATATACTTTTGATGCATCTTCTAAAAGTTTTTTACCTGAAAAATCTATTTCTAATTGTTATTTAAAACTTAAAGTGTACTTACTTAACATCTTTTTTATTTATTCCTTAACATTGTGGGAAGAGGTGGCGCTAGATGGTTATGTTACATAACGAGTTGTCAAAGGTGCTAGCTTCAGCGTACTTCTCCTGTACGCTCACTACTATTTATGTGGAGAAAGCAGCTGGCCATCTAATCACTTATTTATACTAAATTTAAATTTATTGCAGGAAAGGCTGACCATGGGATGGACAATTCCAAATATAACTCAGACGAGACAAAACTTAGTACCAGGGGAGGCACCCCAGAGACACGATGATATCTCTTGTTGCCAGCGGGAACGCCACTTATGGGGAGGTGGAGGGAACGTGTGAAGGGGCCGTAGCCGCTACTGAGCACGTGTGGAGGAAGGGGTCTGATTTGATGAACCAGACTGGGAACCAGGAGGAGACCAGCTGTCAGCGACGCGGTGGGAGATATCCAAACATCCACACTTGAAAGTGGTCCACCAGATGAGACCAGAATCTGTGGACAGCTTCAGGGAGGGTGGGGATGGAGCCAGCGATGGCATCCAAGACAATCATGTGGATAGTCCACATGGTGATTGCAACCTCCAGAGCACGGAGGGAGGGTGGGAGGGGAGGCCATTGATGAAGCAAACATATCTCTTGACAGACTGAAGGGATGCGTTTGATCCTGGCCTAGCAGACGTTGGACTTCGCGCCATACCACTTTAGAGGTGGGGCAATTCTCCAGGCGGTGGAACAGCGTTCCATACTGACCACACACGACACAGGATGAGTGTAAAGTGTTAGAGCGCTCAGCTGTATGATACACCCGCCTCAGGCAGCGCCACGCATGGGAGCGGACTTGAGGCTGTAACAGAGGATGGTGTGCGTATTTCCAGATAGTCTTTTGGGTCTCAGTGGAATAAGGGATGTCCATCATGTCCAGGTAGTCCACCCTGGATAGGACTTGGGGTCGAATGGGGATCACGCCATCATGGATGGGTAGCCCCTGTACCTCTTGTGTGAACTGAGGAGAGGGGCGGCCTCTTCAGGTTGTATGTCCACTAATATGAATTCTCCACTCTGCGCTTTGCATGGAGAGTAGGATTCGTTTGTAGTGGGTTTTAGTCCCGTGAGGACCTGTGGCCGATGTGTGTGATGCGAGGTATTTCATCAGGGAGTGTGGGTTTGATGGATTGTTGAGGCCCAAGGCTCAGGAGAAGTTGGAGCAGGCCGCGCGGGACCAGTGTTGGGATGGGAGTGTAGGAGCGGTGATGGCCGCGATCCAGGTGCCCAGGATCTTGGCAGCATGAGCTTTGAAGTCAAGCAGGCCCATGCCACCATGATGATGAGGGCCAAACATGACCTCTAGCCGTACTGGTGGAGGGCGGCCTGACCAAAGCCAACCTTGTAGCAAAGCATACAGGGATTTGAAGAAGCTTGGGGAGAAGGGGATGGTGTGGGCTCCAAACCAGACTTTGGATAGGAGCATAGAGTTGGCAAGAACAACCCTGCCAGTGAGGGTAGTAGGGTGGGCTCTGAGAGGGCGATTCGCTTTGTCACGTTGTCCAGTATATGGCATTCCATTACTGCTGACGCGTATCCACCTGCCTCCATCCACATGCCCAGATGGCGTACCGGTCCTATGGTAGGACGTGGCACAAAGGGGAGCACCAGTGGAGCGGTGTGTGTTGAGTTAGTAAGGCGTGGACGTGGGCGAGCAGATGGGCCGGGTTGGGAACTACTTGCTGGGGCCCAGCAGTTCTGAAACTGACCAAGGAGGATGATTTCAGTTTTGGAGGCGTTCAGTGCCGCGTTGCTTACCCGGGAATATTCCTGGATGAGGGCTTCAAGCGCGCGTGCATCTTTGTTATTAGACACCCCCACCACGCAATCATCTGCAAATGCTATCATCTTGACTGGGGTTTGGCCTGGCACATGGACCCCAGTGAGGTGGGCATTCACATTTCGCAGTAGTGGTCAAGGCTGAAGTTGTATAAGAGTGGGCTGAGGAGGTCCCCTTGTCGCAGGCCCCTTTGAGGGTGGACTACTTCCGTTAGGAAGCCTGGGCCACGCACTGCCATTGTTGCAGATTCTGAGCAGCATCACCCAGTTTATGAAGCGGGGGGGTAGGCGGAATTGCTGGAGGCAGGCCCTTAGGTATTCCCAGTTTACTCTATCATAGGCCTTTTGTTGGTCCAAGAATACAAGTGCCCCAGAGGCTGTGGACTGACACACATTAGCCACAGAGTGCACGTTATCCCAAATCAACCTTCTAGGATGAAACCGAATTGTTCTGGGGAGATGGTGGCAGATGCTACAGTCTTTAAACGGTTAGCCATGATTTTGGTTAAAATTTTGGTGTCTGTGTTTGTTAAAGAAATGGGGCGCCAGTTGGCTAAGTCAAGCCTATCCCCTTTCTTTTTTTTTTAGTACTAGATGGTCCCAACCCAAGGGGGGGATTCATCGATGTCCTATCCCCTTTCTTGAAGAGTGTGACAGTAAAGGCCTCATGTCCTCCTGGTAGGAGGTGCATTTCCAACAGGCTTTGGTTGAGTGAGGCTAGCAGCAGTGGGGATATATATTTAAAATATTTTTTGTAGAACTCATATGGAATGCCATCTGGGCCTGGGCATTTTTGGTTTGGCGCACCGCGAATGGCTGTCCATAATTTGTTCAGAGTAATTAAATTCATTATTTATGGGTATCAGAAAATGGTGCGGATATGAGCTCAGTTGAGAAATTCTGCCATTTCAGCCAGCTGAATTGGTTCAGCTCAGTATAACTCAGAGTAATATCTTTGCATTTTAATTGCCACTTTGGCCAGTGTGTCCACAATGGAATTATCCAATTTTTCGCACCTGTGTGCAGGCCACGCTCTGGCATGGTGCAAAATTTTTTTTAAAAAAGTATGCGGTGCACTTGTCGCCTTTAGTGATGCGTGTGGCCCTATATTGGACACAAACCTGATGTTTGTGTTGCCTTTTGAGTGCGTTGAGGTGGGCGGCTGCCTCCACCCACTTCCGGCCCCATGCAGGGCTATATCCTGTGGCTGGAATGTTGGACTCCAAGTGGGCCAATTCCACCAGCGCGTGCGAGATAACCGCTGATGTGGCTCGTGAGCACCTGGAGGAGAGATGGCAATAGTGGCAGATGGTGTCTTCTTTGAAAGTTGCCCATGTGGAAATGGGGTCCGCGCAAAATGGTGCAACAAATGATTTCACCAAAGTTGCCTCTTCCACCCACGTGGAAAATCCTGGTGACGCGAGCTCGGGGGGCGGATTTTGCACCAATTTGGGGCCTTTGCCACTGTGACAGGTAAGTGGTATGTTATTGAGACCAGTCGGTGGTCAGAGAATTCCATTTTCGTTGTTTTGAAGTGGGAGATGTGGGGTTGGAATTTCGCCAGTGCTAGAATAAGGTTGATGCGGGTCATGGACCTTAATTGGCTGTTGTGGACATGGGGACGCATCATGTTTTTGAGCAGTGGGGCATGTCGCAGCAGCACATCCATTAACCCAAGGGTGGCTTTTAGAACGCGTAGTTCTATGTGACCCTGTGGGGCATGGGGTGATGGCAGCCACCAGTTCGTCAGTGAGGTTAGCCAACAGTTCATGTCACCAACTAGGAAAGAATTGGGGGGTAGTGGGAGAGATTTGACCAACGAGAAAAATTCCCAATGCTTGTATGCACCGTTTGGGGCGTAAATGTTGACTATTGTGTGTGCAACGTTGGCCCACGAGAAGGTGACAATGAGCACTCAACTATTTAGGAACGTTTTGAGGATGTGAATTTGAAAAAAATGTTTTTCCAAATTAGCACCCCACAGTGCTTCAACCAAAAGGATAGGAATGGTAGGAGCATTGTTTTCCAAGCTTCCTTGGAACCTTGTAGACAGTGGGACTCCTGGATGGCCAAGATATCCACGGGTAAATTGTTTTGTAAAAAACTCAGTTTCCTAGCCTGGGATAGAGACCTTGAGTCCAGCGATATTCAGCGTCCCTAGAGTGAAGGTTTCCCCCATCACACCTTAGGTGCGAGGGGGTGGGCCCCCAGGCCCACCAGCCTCTTCCAGGTCCCCACAGGCTTTCACAGCAGTGTGGGTGTTAGCAGCAACGCTATTGGGGTTTTTGTTAATTTTTGCAGAAAGAGTTGCATTGGCTTTGGCCTTTGCTTTTTGTTTTCCTGACGTCGGACGAATTTTTTGCAGTGCGGATAAGTTTGGTGCACCGTCGAGTGGGGCAAAAAAATTTTTTTTTGGTTGGGATAGGTCCCAAGTCAGTTTTGACTGGAGCTTGGGTGCAGCGATTGGGTGAGATCAAATCTCCCATCGGATCCTCAGATTGAGTGGCCCACTCGGCATGGGCCTCCCAATCTGATTAGGTGATGGATTCCTGAGTTGCTTCTGCTGCAAAGGTCTCCATGTCCTCCTGGTGTTGTGAGTGTGGGATGGTGGTGGTGGCCTTGGCCGCTTCCTTGGCTGCAGCCCTATGGGCCTGCTTGGCCTTCTTCCACTCCTGCGGGGAGATGGGCTTTACCAATAGGTAGCAGCCTTGTGCTCCCCACGGGAAAGCCTCCTTGGTGCTTGCAGTTGGTTCGTAGTGCGCCTCTCCGCTTGCCATGGCTGCCAAGGGGTGCTCTTGGAATGTGACACCCTCCTTGATGGGGCATGCGTGCACCTTATGGCCAAATGCATCACAGTGGGTGCAAATGGGGGGCGCGCTGTCCACAGTCACCTGGAATGGGTGAGTGGTATGCCCTGTGATGTCAATAAAGGTGGAGTGCGGGATCTGGGTTAGGTCCTTTGCAATCTCCTCAGTTGGGGTCAGAACTGCGATTGCTTTGCTGGTGCACAGGTGTGGCATCAGCATAAAATGTTGCATTTTGAAATATTGTATTTCGCCGTATATGGCGAGACCATCTTTCAAGTGTTTCTCCAAAATGTCACGTTTTACCATAGTAGGCAAAAAGTCAAACGTGAGGAAAATTTGGTTTGATTTTGTCCATCTGGCGCATTTGGTTTCAACGACCCGTTGCCCTTCAGGGAGGTCAACCACTATGCGCACCACTGCAGCCTCGTCTGCTGCTATTTTGCTTTCAAAACCTAGGTCCAGCCAACCGCGCGACATGGAGTGAGGTGCAACGTACACCGCGGTCAGGAAAATTTTGTGTACATCTTCACAAAATTTTTCCCATAAGGCCGTTTTTTGGATGTCCAGATACACATGGACTCCAAATTCCACTGACAAAAGTGGCTGGGAGTTTGGCGTGTTGATGTACTGGTTGTATCATGCTTGCCACATGAGTATCTCTGGGGAAATTGTGACCGCCAGTTTTTTTAGATTTTTTTCTATTCTGCCAGATTCTCCGGGGCGTTTTTGAATGTTAGAGGCCGCGGGCCTTCCGCCTGCTCCTCTTACCTTGCTTGCCCAACTGCTCCCAGACATGGGCGCAGACTAATCCCCTCTATGAGATTATCAAACTAGATTTAGTCTTGAATTGAATGGGTTGCAAAAGTGTTTGCAATGAGAAAGAAAAGTGATATATCCACTTATCTATATTAAGGTAACTTGAATAATGTAACCATAACTGATCTGATCACATCCTTATGGAGGCACAATTTTCCCGTTATATGAAGAAGGCAAAGTCTTCTCTAAGTCAAATTTTCTTGAATGATTATAACCAGTTTGCATTAAAAAGGGCTAGGAATAGCTTACTGCATTCCATACCTTGGAAAGGGATTTACCACTTTTGTCATTCCTTTTTGCCTTAAGATTGCACCTGAAATTTTCCAATGTCATATTGATGCATCATTAGGAGAGCTGTTAGCTATATGTTCTATAGCTTGTTTTTTAATGATATATTGGATTTCTCTTCATATCAGGCAACCCATGAGATTCACTTGCAGCAGTTGGGTGAGCACATAAAGCAGCTAACTTAACGCTAAATATGAGTTATTGTGAATTCTTTTAGTCCCAGTTCACGTTCTTGGGCATTATTTATTTGACAAGGGTCATATGATCAAACCAGAAAATAGAAGGCCATTTGAAATTGTACCACACCCATATTAGTAAATAAATTAAAATGCTTTTTGGGGACGTGACACTTTCTTAATAAGTTTACTTTAGTATGTCAGAGGTGACAGCACCACTGTATAAACCCAGAGCTGTAAATCCCATAAGTAGTCATCTACACTGGAGTATGCATTTCAGGCTATGAAGTGCACTTTGCTTTCTATCTCTTTAAATCGCCATGCAGACCAAACCATGGAGCTTATAGTTGGTTAGCAATGCTTCCAATTTCACTATTGCTGATGATCTATTGCAAGTAGACACATATGTAGTTGAGTATCCTGAGGGATTTTTCTCTTGAAAAATGTCATTACCTGAGTTAAACTACGCTGTTTATAATAAATAGTTATTGGCATTAGCGGAAGTGCTGACTTACTTGAGCCATTATCTACATGGTTTCTCCCAGCCCTTTTGAGTTTGTACAGATTATTAGTCACTGTTGTACTTTCATGCACCTAATGTATTAACCCTGTGGCAAACTCATTGGCATTAGGCTCTTGCACAGTTTGTGTTCTATTATGAGTTTATAAAAGGCAAGGAGAATGTTTTAGATATGCCTTAAGTCACATTCATCAATAGCTCATGACTTTGAGAAAGGTGTAGCTCCATAACATTCAATAAATAATTTCTTCGGATAAATTATGCCTTATAAGCCATCTACAGTCATATGTGCTCCTGGTTTTGATTTCCTAGAGAGCCTGGATGAGTATAATACGTTATTACTTGTTGTCTTGTCAAAACCTTTGTCCCCATAAATTAATGTATTTCTTTTCAAGTGTAAATTGAACAAGGATTTTTTATTGAAGGTAAACCATGTGAAAGATGATATGGCATAGCTTCAGGGATGCTTATGAGTTTCAACCAGACTGTTGGAAAATCAACTTTTCAGGAAAAAGTAGGCTCTTCTAGTTGGCAGTCCAACCAGTATGTAGATTGGATGACCCTTGCCATTTCACCTCAGGCAATGGGGAAAAAAGCGCCAGCTGACCCCTTGGCGTGTCACCTGCACCATTTGTGAATCCCCCAGCCTAAACCCCAACCCAAAAGAATAAACTTAAACTTATATAAAAAGGGAGAATCGGCAAAAGAAAATGTTATTGAAAGGGAAGCATCAGGTATATGTACATTGGGCTACTGCGCCCATCGCTGACCTATTGTCTTATTACTGGATCTTCCATCCAACCACTCTCTCTTTTTACCACTGCACTTCTCACTTCTCTGGTGCAATCCTCTCACCCATCCTTCCCAATGTCTGAATATTAGTTTTGGCTCATCCTTAGCCTTCAGTTGCTGGTAGAGCTATATATTTGTTAGTTATAGACTATTATCAAATTTGGGCTTGACTTAGTAATTATGTGCTGGAAACATATTTGATCACTTGAGTAACTTGAGATCTTGGCTTCTTGCTGATGACATGGTTCAACTCTCCTTGTCAAATATTTGGGAATCACCTTTCTCAGTTGACAGTCAATTTAAAATATTAGCACCAGAAACGTCCTCAGCCACTTCAAACTTGTATCTTTGGCTTCTGCTGGCATATAATAAATAGTACTATTAGATTATCCTCAGCTACTATTCACTGGTAATCCATATACTAATTTGGGGCCATTAATTGGCTCCGCTTGATCCTAACTCCCAATCTTATTGGAATACTGATTCATCTTAACCCAATTTGGGGGGCAACTATCAAGCAATCATTTAAAATGCCACAAAATTCAGCTGATTAGTCATTCTACAAGGTTTACCTAATTATCCCAAATATTGATCAATAATTGGAGAAATCCATCTAATTAAAATTCTTAACTTTCCCCTCTCTCAACCAGATAGTATTGCTCCTACTTTCAGCCTCAGCTTGTGGGGCGGGCGTCCAGGGCTTTCCCCTCCCTGCCACCAACAATCACTGGAACCTAACCTCCAATTTGTGGTCACACCAACATGCTCTTACCCTCCCCAGCTGAACCGGTGGCTCAACCCATCCCAGCCACCTCCTCTCCAACCTTCCAGCTACTCAAGCAACAACCAGAAGAATTCCTGTAATGAGAATCAATGTCAGAAAATCAACTTTTCTGGAAACAGTAGGATCTTCTAGTTGGCAGTCCAACCAGTATGTAGATTGGATGACCCTTGCTATTTCACCTTAGGCAATGGGGCAAACAGCGACAGCTGACCCCTTGGCGTGTCACCTGCACTATTTTAGGGATCCCACAGCCTAAACCCCAATCCATAATAATAAACATAAACTTATATAAAAAGGGAGAATAGGCAAAGGGAGATATCTATTATAAGGGAAGCATCAGGTATTTATATATACATTAAGCTACTGTGCCCATTGCTGACCTATCAGCTCATCACTGAATCTTCCAACCAACCACACTATCTTATTACCACTGCACTTCTCACTTCCCTCGTGTCAACCCTCTCACCCCATCCTTTCTGATGTCTGAATATTAGCTTTAACTCATCCTCAGCCTTCAGTCACAGTGAGCTGTATATTTATTAAATATAAATTTATTATCAAAGTTGGGCTTGACTTAGTAATTATGTGCTGGAAACATATTTGGTCACTTGAGTAGCTTGAGATCTTGGCTTCTTGATGATGATATGATTCAACTCTCCCTGATCTAGTACTAAAAAATGATTCAACTCTCCCTGTCAATTATTTGGGAATCACCTTTCTCAGTTGACAATCAATTTAGAATATTTGGCGCTAGAAACGTCCTCAGCCACATCAAACTTGTATCTTTGGCTTCTGCTGGCATATAATAAATAGTACTATTAGATTATCCTCAGCTACTCACCGGTGATCCATATACTACTTTGGGGCCATCAATTGGCCCTTCTCAATCCTAACTTTCAATCTCAGCAGAATACTGATTCAGCTCAACCCAATTTGGGGAGTAGCTATCAAGAAATCACCTAAAATACCACAAAATTCAGTTGATGAGCCATTCTGCTAGGATTGGCCATTAAATCCCAAATATTAATTAATCATTGAAGTAATCCATCTGGTTATCATTCTGACATAGACCACATCACATGTAGATAATCAAGGAGCATCATGATGAGATAACCTTGATGCATCCTGGGAAAAAACCTTGGAGATTAACTGCCACATACATAACTGGAAGGGAATTTCAACACAGTTTCCTAGGTATATCAGAATTGTTACTTGTTTGTAACAGGATAAAACCTGATTGTCATCTCCTACTGGTTTGTTGATACCTTTTTAGAAAGAAGAAAGTCATCAATTTCCCATTTTAGTCAACTTTATTGCAAAGTTACCTCTCTCATATGGTTATGATGCCATTATGGTAGTGGTGAACTGTTTTAACAGAGTTCCTACTTCATCCCACACTATATCATAGTAATAGTGGCGCAGATGGATAAGTTATTCTTCTATCACATTTTCCCCACTTTTGGCATACCAAGAAAGATCATTAGTAATAAAGAACCCCAGTTCACACCTTTTCTTTTTGCAAGGAGCTTTAAAAAACTCTCCATATTTTCCCTTGCCAAACTACTTTCTTCCATTCACATTCATATGGGCAGAAAGAAAGAGTAACCAAGTGTTATATTGATTCTGCGGTGCTAAACTGTGGCAGATCATACAGATTGGGTACCACACCTTCTTATAGCACCGTTTAATCTTCAAAAACGCAGCTTTTCTCAATTGGTTGCTCTCCCTTCTTCACCAGCTATTTTAACCCCTCCTTTAGTAAAAACTTGGTTTTAGGTCCAAGGTGGAAGCTGTGGTGGACTTTAACAAGCTCATAAGGAAAGTAAAGTAGGAGTTATACACCACATGGATGTTGTTCAAAAAGATTTACAAGGAGAATGCTGATGGGAAGAGAAGGGTTGAAACTGAGTATAAGGAGGGATATCTTGTGATGCTTGATGCTAAGAAAATGCAATAAAGCAGAATTGCAAGAAACTGGTACTAGGAGGATAGGGACCTACCACATTGTCAGAAAGGTGGGTCATGCCTCCTCCCATTTAGTTCTCCCAACTAAGTTTAAATCTTCTCCATATTTTATATGATTCACCTTGTTTGAGGTTCACCTTTATGAAACCCCAGATTCATACCTTGTTGAAGGACACTGGAATGAAAAGTGGATAAAATTGTGGCAGTCTGCTTATCAAAGAGACATCTATAGTAATTGGTTCCATGAAAAGGTTATGACGCCACAGAGAACAGCTGAGTTTCAGTCCATAACTGAATCCATGCTCAAAATACTTAATTAGAGCTTTTCACAATCGCTTCCCATGGCATCTTTGTTCTTATGGTCTGTTCCCACAATAATGTCATGGAGCATGACAGACATACCATCTCCGTTGATGTGGTTGGCCAACTGCCCAATAGTTAGTGCAACTAAAATAGATTATAGCAGCAATTGACCACCTTACTAAGTGGGTGATTCCAAAACGATCAATTACTAACTTCCATGACAACGGTCAAATCCATTCTAAAAAATATCATATAATGGCATAAATGACCACAATTTACATAACAGACAAAGGTACTTAATTTACATAGCATATAATCCCTAATCTTAGTTATCGTCAAGAAAATGTATGTAAATCTTCCATTCCCAGAGAGGTGGTGCAGGAAGCAGCGCCACACCGTCAGGGAACTAGCTATTAGCAAGATCAGAAATAGGGCACCATGGAGGGTGTCAGAGCACAAGGGACCTAGGGTGAGGGTGTATAACACAGTGTATAATAGTAAATAACAAAGAAACAACAGAACCTATGTGGACCCTAAAGAGGAATCCATAACCAAGTGGAGGTTGACGCTAGGGTGCATGGGTGCCTCAATCTGAAGGGGACCAGGGTGGCCCAAAGGTGCACCAGATGCTTTAGCTAATTTGGACAAAATAAAATGGCCAACATTGTTGGAGACCTTCTTAAAGAGGTCCTTGCACAGTTTTGCCCAAGGAACCATATTTAAAAAATGTAAACCTAATGGGAAATTTTATTTTGAAATTTGACCAATGAGGAAAGTTGGGCTTGAGAACCATACTCTATATGGTGTGAGGCAAGTTGTCAATTGGGGAAATTGGTGCCAAGCCTAAGCAAACCAATCAGCACAACCTACTATCGGCCAGGGTACTGTAGCTTGATATTGACCAAACTTGAGTTATTGATTGCAGGTAAGATCATCCCAAATTGGAAAAATTTAAATTGAATGGGTTTCTTACCCCCATTCTCCAAGCAACCAATCAAAACCATCATTATTAATAAGATAGCAAGTGCATTTTAATGCCTTGTTGTAACGTAGGGCTGAGCATCACATACAATCCCTGGACCAACCTGGGCATATCTAGCCTGCACCCAGCGTTGGTACAAGGTATGTATTAAGTCAGGGAGGTCTTGAAGATTGACCTTTTTGGACTCCTGACGTCCAGCCTTATCTTTTAAATTGGTTCCCTCAATCATGTCATGTAGCCATGACAATGATCTTATGGGAACTTGAGGGCTTTTACCAACGCATATTGCCCTGATATCAATGACACTGTGGATGGGTAAACAAAATTCTAAATGGTATATAGTGAGAGCTAACTTTGAAAATCTTTCCAAAAGGAACCTCTTGTCCTATTCCCTTTATGCTAATAATATTGCCCTTTATTGATATAAAAGGGTCACCAATCTATCTAAAATATGATAAGCATCCTGCGTTACTCCAAATTTAAATTCTTGTATCCATTAAGAGAATATAACTTTAGCTAAATATATAGAAACCTTATGTGAATTTAATCAATATGCAAAACAAAGCTTACTCCAACGTGCTTGTCCAGAAATCCAGCTTATAAGATAAATAATGATGACATATAAACAATCTTATGCTTTTATGTGGGTCTGCTGGTATTATATTTTGATAACCATTTTTTTAGGAGGATGTGAAAACTATAACATATATTTATAAAGGATTTTTTGAGTTCATCAAAAAAGTATTTAATGATGCATATACTCTAAAGATGACATCATAAGGATACTTCATAAAATTCATGTTAAGTTCATCAAAAAATTTAAACTTGCTAACATGAGGTTCACCCGCTACCTATAACTTATTTTATGTCAATATCCAGTTTTTGTTCCCTCATGTTTGGTCAAGTATAGATGATGAGAGTTATTTTTTTATACATAAAAACAACTTACTTTCTTAACCTAATTATACCTCAATTTATGATTCATTTAATGAATTTGATTAATATCTTTCACATTTATTGGCATTGATTCATATTATTTATCTATTATCAATTAAATTTTCCGTGCTCTGGTATATACTGGTTTTTCTAATTTGTTTATGATTACCTTGCCTTATCAGGTGTAAAATTACATCAATTTTATAAGTTACCTTGCACCCATGATGGCACTAACTCATTGTCAAATGGTCTTTTCATTATTAATTTTGGAAACTTTCCAGCTTCTCTATAACATATGGCTTATCAATACTGTTTGGTGAACCCCAAGGCCCATTGCACTAGCATTTATAAATTTTCTAAAATATTATTTCAGCTGACCCAAGAGTACAAAGCGCTGTTAATTTACTACTTTTTTGTGCCAATTAACTCAAGAAGCTTAGAAAGTTATATGGGACTGACTTTATCAAAAGGGAGACTTACTTTTTAGAATAGGCTTTTACAAGCCTACACGCCTCAAAAATATGAGGTTATCAATCAGGAATATTTAATTTCACAGTAAAAATCACACCATAAAGAACCATAAGTCCTATACCCCTGGTTTTACCTCTTAGGCTACAGTGCGTTAAGGTACTGTTTTATAAAAGGCTTATTTTTGATTATAAGTTATTTATTCTTTAGATTGGTATTTTGCCCTCATACAGAAAACCAAAAATTATTACAAAAGAACCTGTGTTCTAACAAACCATAATGCCCCAGTGCCAATTTCAACACCATTGCAATTGCTTCAATACAAAGTCACTTGATTATAATTTGTAGTGATCTTTTGCTGTTATGTATTGAATAGATAAATTTAAAGCCCTTTGCAATAAATGATCTGCAATTGCATAAATATAAGTGTTTCCACCTATGGCTATTAAACAAGGTCTCATAGCCCTCATCATTAAATAAGTTGTTATTGTCTATCTAGAGCTCAATGTCACATCCTTATTTTTTTTATTAAAGTTATTTATTTAAGAAAGCAGCTCTTAATGTGGAGCTAAATATTCAAATAGGGCTATAAAAAATTCACGTAAGCTTTAAAATTTTCCATCATATAATTATTCTTTAATAATACTATAAACAGTGTGACCTCTTAAAATGCACAAGTATTGTACCTCTTGTACTGTCAATATCCAGAGATAAAGATTGAAATATTTAAGATTCTAAAAACTCTTTTGTTATGACTTTTTACATAAGAATTTGTTTAAATTTATAGATCTTGATTTTTAACAGCCAACAACCCCTATAAATTTATTACTTGCACAGGTTTAGGTTTTGTGCATTCATCCGCGTTGAATGATAGTTGATATAATTGATTGATAATAGTATGACAACTATTATCTGTAGTTGAATGGAAAACCTAGATCTTGGCCCAATGCTTGTCCAGTATTTCTGCAAAAAATACTTGTGATGTCTCAAAATAGGGATTTGTTCCCTCATACCATACAACCCAATCTTCTCTTAGATTTCTTGTTGATAGCTTCTCCAGTTTGACACACAGTTTGCAACAATCCTTAATTTTTTCCACTTCTTCTCTGGATCTCCGCTCAGATCCTTACTCTTTTCCTTAAAGAGTCTCCCAATTATTGCACACAGCAATAATATCCCTGAGAAAGGATAGAAAAAATGAAAGCTGACAGAGTTTACTACATTGGTATATCTACTGTATACTGTTTTTTTGTATAAACTGTTTTTATTATTAGTGAATTATAGGGAATTTATAGTAAAGGATTTAGTTGTCTAACCCTCAGTTGGCACATCTTCGATGATATGGCAGCCATTGCCATTGAATCACCCATCCTCATCTCAGCAGCAATGGTCTTTCCTATCCTGGCTAGGATTTTGTCATTGGATATTCTTGAGACCTAAAATTGGAAAGAGTCAGAAAACGTATCCCTAACGTTTTCCTCTTGATCCAAGTGAACTAACCATATTCAGCAGGCGAACTGCTTAGGTAATGGGACTTGTTACCCACTAAAGCAGGTCACAAACCAACTGATCAATTTTCTAGTTGCAGGTGACATCACTCACCTCACAACTTACTACTTACATAACCAATCAGTCAGTGGTAAAACCTAACCAATCACAATCAGTACACCTGATAGTTAATCACTATCAGGTGCCCCTATTTTGTTGTCAACTCTGCCTGGTGAGCTCTTATGCATTCGTCTGGATCAATCCCTCAACAGATCTGACCAGGAAAATATTTAAAATCCCCAAAACATAGTTACCCCAGAATCAGGGTCAACCAATTTCCAATTCACCTCATACTAGGAATTATCCCCTAACGATTCTGGTAATCTAGCGGGCTGGGAATATGGGCAAAAATCCCAACACATCCCCCCTCTTACCTAGATTTACAGCAGGAAAGGACTGGGTAGGTGAACACCATTTCAGACACTCAGTCAAATACTTCATTTGCTCAAGTGGAGTATGATCACCAATGCTCAACTCTGCTTGTAATGACCTTTGGCATGCGGTTCTCTTCCTCTTCCTCCTTGATACCGCATACTCAGAGCATGGTCCCATGATCTACTGTCATGCCAGGATGATCAATTTACTCATGACAAAATTAAAATCAGGATCCAGTTTTTCCCCCATCAGGGCATATGACCCACTATCATATTCAGGATTCTTGGTCTGGCGTCCTCAAATTCCTGATTTTCTCCTCATCCTTGACATGAGGCTCTTGCTATAATGTTCATTTTGTGGACCAATTAAGAAATGCTTATTTATTTACACCCTTGTTATCTTCTTCTCATAGCCTCTTGGCTCATATCATTCTTAATTCTTCTCTGGAGATCTTATCCCATTCATTTTGAGATTAATTTCTCCAGTTGGAGCTTAATGGATTGTAGAGCGCATAATGTCAACTATCATATAAGTCTGACATCCCCCCTCTCATCCAGCTCATATGTCAAATTTCAAGTCACGGTACCAACAGCTACTCAACAGTTTGTCTGATCAAGATCTTCAGTTCTTCCAGCAGATGAGTCAGGCTGCACAACAGAACCTCTTCTATGATCCTTCCAGGACTCATACGCCTAGTCTGGCACCAGTGGCTAATCCTTCCGTGGAACTATTAGAAATGGTAACCAATCCTTCAGAAACCAGGCCAGTGATCATTTCACATGACTCACAGCTGATTCTCTCTCTGTTGTCAATTCCGGAGTTAAATTTTGAAACTCTCTTGGATTTGGCTCCTTTTGCATATGCACCAAACATCATTGTTGATGCTCCTGAAATAATGCCCTTTGCTCTCAAACACTTCTTTCTTGCTGAGTCAGACTTGCTTCCTGAGTTTTTCTTCTGACTTGGACAATACTACAAACCAGCTGTCTTGGCCACTGAACTCACCATTGGCAACAAAATTAATTTTAAACTCCCCTATGCAGAATTGAGAGCCCAAGTAACCAAGGCTTTATCCCTAGCGCCGAATCCCTCCGGTCTTGAAAACATCCTAGATTTGGATGTCACCACTTAAGCTCTTCACTTTGCCAGCCAAGTTCTTCAAAGTTGGGCCACGAAGCTTCCAGCCTCCACCAGGTTCCATTGCTTCTTCTGCTTCAGCTTCTGAGAAGCTCATAGTCGTTGCTTGCAGGATGCCATTCACTCCTTGCACAACTATCTTTTTTCTGGTGCTTCCCATCAGTATCTTCCACTGATGGCTTTGATAGGGGGCATGATTTGGCAACCCCCATCTAGCATCCCTTGTTTGCTGCCAGCCCAAATGTCCAGTGTTCTTGACGAAGCCCATTGGTAAGTGCTCAAGGCTAATCTTCTGGCTCTGGTTCCATATCAGGATTACTCAGGGTTATTCGCCAACTGCCTCTTTCTATAATGTTGCTTTCCTCCCCGCTCTGGGATTTTGTGTTTAGTTTCTTCTAACATCTCAATTTCCCTTCCCCTAGTTACTTTCTCACAGTGATCTGCGTCCGCTCAACAAACTTGGTTTTGTGTAGGTTTAGCCCTCACTAGCATCCAGTCTCACATAGATTTTGATGGGTTATTTATTCCTACTGCAATCCATCCTCCCTCCCCCAAGAGGTGACATAGGCAGAATCATCCCTGAATCGAGGATAATCAATAAAAAATAAAAATTATAAGATATACCAGTTTTTTTCTATGTGTTTCTTATAATTTTTTCCCATGGGACTTGACCTTGTTTCAGTTCAATGGTCCATCTTTTTTATTTTTTTCCCCAAACTGGATCCTAGGTATTCTTAGACATACCAGTTTTCTATGGTTCAGAGGTCCTTTTTTGGAACTACCCATCTAGATTGGTTCAGAGGTCCTTTTTTGGACTTGACATAATCATCAGTACATAACCAACTTAATGGTTCATTGGTCCTTTAGGAACTCTTTTTTTGTTTTTTTTCATCAATCCATCAATTCAAATACATAGCGTGAACTCTATTTACTACTCTTCCATCCAAGAGGTTCTTGATGGAATAGGCACCTGTCACCATCTTGGCAATAATCTCAAATGGACCTGACCACAATGCATCCAACTTTGTTTCTTCTCCCAAAACCATGCGTATCACAATAGGCAACTCTTTCACCTATTTAATATTCTGATAAGGCCAGTCAATTACATCTTCCATCAATTTCGCTCTTATCCTTTTCTTTAACACATTATTGAATGCTTGCAATTGCATTTCAATCAGGATGTTTGTCAATCAATTAAAGTACTGTTTGGCACTCATCCCTGATGTTGGTTCCACACCTAATATAAAATCGGTGGCAACATGGCCTTCCTCCCATATAGCAATTCAAATGTCATTTTACCTGTCGCTATATGATGACTGATATTGTAGGTAAACGTCACCAAACTCAGGTACGTTCCCATGCAGAAGTTCTTCCTGCAACCAGCTTCCTCAGCGTCATGGCCAGCGTTCCATTCACTCATTCTACCAGTTTGTTTGTATCCAGCTGGTAGGGTACAGACACGACTCCTCAGGTCCCCATTATCTCATTCAACTGCAGTATCACATGAGGAGTGAAGTTTGTCCCATTGTCACTAAGCAGGACCTTCAGGCATCCATGTCGGTATACTACTTGATCCAGGATAAACTTCACAGTGCTGGTAGCATCCACTTTTTCCAGGGCCTTCATCTCAACTCATCTCATCAGATGGTTGATAGCAACTATCATGTACTTCCCCTGTGCTCACCATCAGCGGTCCCATCACGTTAATGGACACCATGTGCCAGGCAAATCCAGAGCGGACCAGTCAGTATCCAGTTGTATTCTTATGTGGCTTTTGCAACTGGCACTCCACACAACAAGCTAGATAGTCATCAAAATTGTAGTCGATGGATTCCCAGTAATAGTACTGGCAGATATGATCAGGTGTTTTTCTCAGGCCCCATGAATGACAACCTTATGAGCAGCTTGAACAATAGCTTCTCTTTCTGACAGCTTTGGGAATAGTAACCGCTTCCCGTTAATCATCTTAAACACTTGTCCATCCATGGTCTCAGTGTTTTCCATCACTTTTCAAAGTGCACCTTAGATTTCTTTGGGCTCAATCCCAATTTCTCTGTCGATCATTCTCTAGAATAACTCATCTGTCTGCTGGTATACCATCTGGACCATTGATAACTGTGATAAGCCATCTGCATTCTGGTGAGAAGCCCCCACTAAGTGGACAATCTCATAATCATAAGCCTGTAGCTTAAGTGCCCATTGGGCCAGTTGTCCTTCTGGTTCTCTCAAATTATGGAGCCAATGCAACAAGTAGTGGTCCGTTACCACTTTAGAGTGCGTTACATGGATGTACACCCAAAACTGTTTACAAGCGTAAATTACTGAAAGGCATTCCCACTCAGTTATGGTGTAGTTCCTCTCAGTAACTGAGAGTGTCCAGCTCACATATGCCACCGGATGTTCATCCCCAAGTTCATCTACTTGGCTTAATATGGCGCTGATCGCCATCAATGAAGCATCAGTTTGTATAATAAATTTTTGATCAAAGATCAGAAATTTCAAAATTGGATAATCTATTAGATATTGGTGCAACTCATTGAAGGATTCCTGCGCTTCTTCATTCCATACAAATCCTTTCTTAGGATTCTTTAACAGATGGAATAAGGGTGTTAATTCTTGGTGTAGAGTCTTGATTCCTCCAAGTTGGTTTGCACAGGGTATTAGCCACTGAGCAACCAAATAAGATGATATGAAGATCGCTGAATCTTAGTAAAAACTTAATAAACTTTTTTGGAGCTATCGCCCCTTATTTCAACCTTTATTATTTTATAATATGCAGACCTCTCTGCAA
>JAKSZP010009742.1:0-60373 GCA_022478985.1 Massospora cicadina
TGCACTGAACGCCTCCAAAACGAAATATCCTCCTTGGTCAGTATCAAACCTGCTGGGCCCCAGTGACCAGTGCCCAACCCGACCCATCTGCTCGCACACGTGCTCGCCTTCCCTGCTCACCCCACACCACCCCACTTATGCTCCCCTTCGTGCCACGCCCTACCATAGGGCCAGTCTGCCATCTGGGTGTGTGGGTGGAGGCAGGCGGGTATGCATCAGCAGTAATGGAAAGTTGTATTCTAGACAACGTGACGAAGCGCATCGCCTCCCTCAGAGCCCACCCTACTTCCCTTACTGGCAGGGTTGTTTTAGCCAACTCTATGCTCCTCTCCAAAGTCTGGTTCGGAGCCCACGCCATCCCCTTCTCCCCAAGCTTCTTCAAATCCCTGTATGCTTTGCTGCAAGGATGGCTTTGGTCAGGCCGCCCTCCACCAGTACGGCTAGAGGTCATGTTTGGCCCTCATCATCATGGTGGCATGGGCCTGCTTGACTTCAAAGCCCATGCTGCCAAGATTCTGGGCACCTGGATTGTAGCCGTCACAGCCCCTAAACTCCCCTCATCAACACTGGTCCCACGCGGCCCACTCCAACTTCTCCCGCGCCCTGGGCCTTACCAATACATCGAACCCTCACTCCTTGATGAAATATCTGGCTTCCCAACCATCTGCCACAGATTCTCACGGTACTAAACCCCACTACAAACGAATTCTCCTCTCCATGTGGAGCACTGAGTGGAGAATCCGTATTTGTGGACACACAGCCCAGAGAGGTCGCCCCTCTCCTCAGTTCACACAAGAGGTATAGGGGCTACCCATCCAAGATGGCGTGATCCCCACACGACCCCATGTCCTATCCAGGGTGGACTACCTGGACATGATGGACATCCCTTATTCCCTTGAGACCCAGAAGACTATTTGGAAATACGCACACCACCTCCTGTTGCTGCCTCATATCCGTTCCCATGTGTGGCGCTGCCTGAGGCAGGTGTACCATACGGCTGAGCGCTTTAACGCTTTACACTCATCCTGTGTCATGTGTGGTCAGTATGGAATGCTGTTCCACCGCCTGGAGAAGTGCCCTACCTCTAAAGCAATATGGCGCGAGGTTCAACGTCTGCATTGCAGGATCAGGCACATCCCTTCAGTCTGTCTTGGGAAATGTTTTCTCTATCCATAGTTTCCCCTCTTCCACCCTCCCTTTGTGCTCTGGTGGTTGCAATCGCCATGTGGACTATCCACATGATTATCTTGGATGCCATCGCAGGCTCCACCCCCACCCTCCCAGAAGCTGTCCACAGATTCCAGTCCCATTTGGTGGACCACTTTCAAGCGTGGATGTTTGGGTACCTCCCACCACGTCTCTGTCAGTTGGTCTCCTCCTGGTTCCCAGTTTGGTTCATCAACTTGGACCCCTTCCTCCACACATGTTTAATTGTGATTACGGCCCCTTTACACGTTCCCCCTCCTCCCCATAGTGGCGTTCCCTCTAGCAACAGGAGATAGCATCACTTCTCTGGATTGCCTTCCCTGTTACTAAGTTTTGTTTTCTTTCATGTTTAATTTCAGAAGTGTCCGTCACCTGGTCGGCCTTCCCCACAAAAGAATTAAATTCATCAAACTTGTAAATGTCTGATATTTCCCCCTTTTGGATTATTTTGACCCATAACATTCTTTTATTTTTTTTAGTACTAGTGGTGACCAACCCAAAAGGAGGAGACGCCACACATCTTTAATCACAAATGGGCCAAACAAAGGGATTATCATAAATAAAAAATTCCTAATATAGCCCCTAGGTTATCAGCCTAGGAAGCCATATCAGATGGCGAGGAGGCTTTGGGGATACTTCTGACTGGCGCCCGCTTTATCTGGCGGACCATGGTGGACAGCATTGTGGTGTGAGCATCAGCGACATGGGGCATAAGGAGGTATAGTTGGGGGTTACCTTCATTAATGAGGCCAGCGGTATCCATCGCCTTAACATATTGAGCCTAAAACATTCTTTTATTTATGCCAGGAGGGCAAATGTCTGACAAACACCTCAGCCCCATATAACACTTGAGCCTCTACATAAAAAAGCTCTGAAAAAGTCGTCTCAATTCATCCTTTTTAAAGGAAATTAAAAACAACGTCTTACACGTCACCATCCATTATTCCCTACTAAACTCTTAAATGATGAGATCTTTGGCGTTTCGATAAGTCACCTTGACTCAAGTAGGTCTTGGTTTGTAAGTTCTTGACTGACAGAGTTAAGGAATTCATTAACATAGCCAACATACCAGTCTCCAAGGCGCCCATTATTTTAATTTTACAACAAGGTAATAAAGTTATGTGCAATCTATTTTTTGTCAAACTTGAGTAATTTTAAACAGAGTAAAAGGAAAATACATCCTAGTTACAAGACTGTATAGGCTGATATTTTGATTAAACCTCAGGGTAGTTTGACTAAGGAGCATGGATAAAAAAACTTTTGGGCTGAAAGAGCAGTTGGAGTGGAAGTTTTCTAATTTGAGTAGAGGGTGTCAAGGGAACTGAAGTTAGGGTAAAGGTGATTTTCCAGGGGCAATTATCAGAATTCTAATAGACTTAAAATTATCAGAGCTTGGGAATGCAGTAAGAACCATAGGCTGTTTTGTCACCACCAATGTCCCTTGCTATCAGGTTTGAATGCCAACAAAAATCTATCCACAAATTAAATACATGATGATTTTATCATACTGATAAAATGATGGCGTTACCCCGTCAGTTGATTAAACTTGTTCAAACTTTTGATTGGAAGTCAACATGTTCTTTTAAGCTCTTTAATATATATTCCTTGGGAGTGAACTAGTAGATGTAAGGAGTCAATCGCCTAAAACATAGTGTTAATTTACTCAACTTTGAAAGAACACAGGTCCTGATTAAAAAAACTTTTGAAAAGCTTAAATTGTCCGTGTTGCTAATTATTAGGGGAACAAAATAGTTGGGCAGAATCTTGATGAGCCTCAAAGCTGACCGCTTCAGCATCAAGACCAGACACTACTCCAGCATAGCAGTAAACATATGTCTAGTTTAATCTTAGCTTATTGGTGTACAGGATGGCATAAAGTGCCCCTTGTAGTAAGTACCATATGATGAAATTGGAGCTTAGCCGTAAATTTTGAAGGCACAGGTAAATGCACTAATATAAAGAGTAAACTGTATGAAGATAGTTAATTTGAAAAAAAAATTAAAACCAAGTTACTGTTACAAGGCTTTTATTGGAAGCAATATTGAAAATTGCAATGGAGTCTTCTTGAAGTTCCAGTGGCCAAGCTCACAAATTATTTTCACTTTTTAAGCTTTTTGTCATCCACTGCTGATCAAAGCTCAATCCATTTACTAGATACTAATCCTCCATTATATGCGACTTACCCCTAAAAATCCTATTGCTGTCCGGCATCTGAAAAATTGTCTTCCCTCAGAGATATAAATTTTTCTGCACTAATGTTCTGGAAAGCCAATGTCACTAATACCTTAACCTCAGAAAGTTTATACCATGGTAATTAAACTCAATAGCCATTATACTGACAAAACAAAGGACAACAATAATAGATCCTTATAGCAACATTTTATGCTGATGAACGGGAAAAGGAGAAATTAAAATGTTATAATATGGAAGATTTTACTAGGATACCAGTGGAAGTAAGTTGTTAGAAAATAATGATTAGAAATTTAACATTTGTGGGGTGGCAAGGGATAATTGTGAATTTCCATGCTACTTAAAATTGGTGACAGTTTCCAAAACTGTATATTGTAACATTTTTGTCAGCTTTTATGCTTAACACAATTAAAGTAATAATTTATTAATTGTAAATTTGACATTATTATAGTAAACCAGTTGATTGAACACTTCATCAAATTATTAGGTAAATATAAATATCCAGTAAATAACAATTTTAGTCAAGTGGTTGGTCAGGCCAGATTACATCAGGGTTGTAAATTAATAGCCGGCATAGAGATTTACATAGTAATAGTCTTATAGAGGAAGCATTTTCTATAGGCAAAGAAAATGCCTCTTTAGCCTGCAGATGGTCACTTCTGCAAGACTTGACATAAGCTTTGAGACCATTTTGGCAAGTGGTAATCTGGATTTAAATTACAAATCAGGAATTGGTTGAAATGGAATATGGTGACAGAAGGAAGAATGGGTTCACATGATTCAGTTGCCACATCCAATAAGGACTAAGGATTTTAGTTGACGTGAATTGGGGAGTCAGTATAATGGTGTGTATTGGTGGTCCAATGTGGTGGTGCTTAGGCGCAAATGGTGATTCAAGTCTGATCCTAATTGTTTGGGTCGCTTTTATGTTGATCAATATGGCTTAATAGTCTGGATAGGTCAGAAGTATTGTGCTGGCTCATTGAGCAAGATGCTTGGGTGCTAAGGTGGCAGAAAAAACCCCATTCTGTTAGAGCTGGCACAGTGGGAAAAAGGTCATTTGGGGTAGTATTGGAACCTTGATAATATGATTTTCTAAGAGTGGTTTAACTCAGAAACATGTTAGAAAATGTTTTATTTGTTGAGAACAAAATCTTAAAATGAATATTCTGGTGTTACAATGATTTGCGTAGATGGGGATCTGTTAGGCAAAGATGGAGAGGTGTAAGGGATGGTGCAGTGGCACTAAGTCTAAGGATTCCAGTGTGCTAAGGATTTATCCACTCTTCTTCGTGGATACGCCAAGAATCCACAAGAGCAGCCAAGGTCAACAAGGCACCGCTGGTTTAAAATGACTATGGGTGTGAACGTTGGAAGAGGTATTGGAAAAGCTACAACCCAGGAACTTGTTGCCATGTGTCATTTTTCTTTATTCGAACAACTAAAAATTATTTTTCTAGATTGTTAAGCTTTAATAAAACTTATTGTAAACTAGTAAAAAATAGATTAAACAGCCTACTTATGAAGGGTGGTGGGCTTATGTTGTGGGGGAGAGAGCTACTTAGCTAAGCTACAGTAGTAGGGTTCAATTTCTGAATTCAAATCCAAAATAACAATTTTTAAATGCCAACTTCACCTTGATAGCATCAGCTGAAGTTCTAAGCTATTCTCATGTCATTTTCCCTAATCCTGGATGTCTGAAAGCGCTTTTTTGATTTTGGAAGAGGGTGTCAAGTTCAATCCATGTTTCCAGCCCTTTTTCTTTGACTTGTTGCTTAATTTGACCTATTATGTAAAGATTTTCCCATCTAGGATTACTTAAAGTTGAGCCTCTTGGTGGGAACAGGGAGTGGGAACCAGGATGGAGAGTTTCTTGATCCTTCCAATTTTTTTAAAAATTGCTTGACATTCTTCATGTATAAACTTAAAATTTTGTAATTTGGATGGGTTTGGGTTAAGGGTAGATGGAGAAAACGCGTGTGGAAAGAATGGAAGGGCAGCAGCTACCCATCTCACAAAATGGTATGCTCTATATTATAGATCTGTGAATTTTCTCTCTCGTTGCAATCACTTTTGCAACTTATTCAATTCAAGTCTGATTCTAGTTTAATAATATCACAGATGAGATTAGTCTGCGCCCATGTCAGGGAGCAGTTGGGAAAGTAAGGTAAGAGGAGCAGGTGGTAGGCCCGCAGCCTCAAACGTTTAAAAACGCCCTGGAGAAACTGGCGGAATAAAAAATAAAAAACTGGTGGTCCCTATTTCCCCAGAAATCCTTGCTTGGCAAGTGCGATGCAACCAGTACATCAACACGCCTCACTCCCAACCACTCTCGTTGGTGGAATATGGAGTCCGTGTGTTTCTGGACATTCAACAAACAGCTCTATGGTAAAAATTTTGTGGGGATGTGCACACTTTTTTCCTGACCGCGGTGTACGTCGCACCTCACTCCATGTCATGTGGTTGGCTGGACCTCGGTTTTTAAAAACAAGGAGGCAGCAGACAAAGCTCTGTGGTGCGCATAGTGATTGACCTCCCCAAAGGGCAATGGGTCATCAAAACCAAACGCACCAGATGGACAAAATCCAACCAAATTTTCCTCATGTTTGACTTTTTTGCCTACTATGGTAAAACGTGCCATAATGGAGCAGCACCTGAAAGATGGTCTCACCATATAAGGCGAAATACAATCTTTTGAAATGCAACGCTTTATGCTGATGCAACACCTTTGCACTGGCAAAGCCATTGCAGTTCTGACCCCAACCAAGGAGGTCACGAAGGACCTAGCCCAGATCCTGCACTCCACATATATCAATATTGAAGGGCATACCACCCACTCTTTCCAGGTAACCGTGGACAGCGCGCCCCCCATCTGCACCCACTGTGATGCATTCGGCCACAAGGCACATGCATGCCCCACCAAGGAGGGCATCACATTTCAAGAGCACCACTCGGTGGCCATGGCCAGCATAGAGGCGCACTACAAACCAACTGCAAGCACCAAAGAGGCTTTCCCGTGGGGAGCACAAGGCTGCTACCTACTGGTAAAACCTATTTCCCTGCAAGAGCGGAAGAAGGCCAAGCAGGCTTGCAGGGCCGCGGCCAAGGAAGCGGCCAAAGTCACCACTACTATCCCACACTCCCAACGCCAGGAGGACATTGAAATTTTCGTGGTGGAAGCAACTTGGGAATCCCTCAATCAATCAGATTGGGAAGCCCATGCCGATTGGGCCACCCAATCTGAGGATCTGATGGGTGACTCGATCTCACCTGATCTTTACAACCAAGCTCCAGTTGAAACTGACTTGGGGTCCAACCTAACTGAAAATTTTTGTTGACCTGATCGTTGGTGCACCAAACTCATCCACACCACAAAAAATTTATTCAACGTCGGGGAAACAAAAAGTGAAGGCTAAATCCAATGTGAACCTTTTGGCTAAAATTAACAAAACTACTGATAGCGTTGCTGCAAACACCCGCACTGCCGTGAAGGCCTGTGGGGATCTAGAGGAGGCTAGTGGGTCCAGGTGCCCACCCCTCGCACCTAAGGTGCAATGGGGGAAACCTTCACTTTAGGGATGTTGAATATCGCTTGACTCAAGGCCTCACCATCTCAGGATAGGAAACTGAGTTTTTTACAAAAAAATTTACCCATGGATATCCTGGCCATCCAGGAGTCCCACTGTCCATGAGGTTCCGAGGATGCTTGGAAAACCATGCTCCTCCCATCCCTATCCTTTTGGTCAGAGCACTATGTGGTGCTAGTTCAGAAAAACAATTTTTTCAAATTTTCATCATCAGAATCCTTCCTCAATGGCCAAGTCCTCATTGTCATTTTCTCATGGGCTGACGTGGTGCATGCTATCATCAACATCTATGCCCCAATCTGTGCATGAGAGCGTCAGGAATTTTTCTCATCAGTCTAATCCCTCCCGTTACCCCAGACCCTTTTGCAGTCGGTGACATGAAATGTTGGCTAAACACACCCATGGACTGTTGGCCTTCCTCCTTCCATGCCCCCCAGGGTCATGTAGAACTTCGCGTTCTAAAGGCCACCCTTAGGTTAATGGATGCGCTGCTGCAGCAAGCCCCACTGCTCGAAAACATGATGCGCCCCCATGTCCACAATGGCCAATTAAGGTCCATGACCTGCATTGACCTTATCCTTATGCCGGCGAAATTCCAACCCCACATTTCCCGCTTCAAAACAACAAAAATCTATTTCTCTGATCACTGGCTGGTCTCAATAACCTACCACTTACCTGTCACAGTGGCTAAGCCCCCACATTGGTGCAAACTTCACCCTCATAAACTTGCGTCGCCATGATTTTCCACTTGGGTGGAATCAGCAACTTTGGCAAAAGAGTTTGTTACACCGTTTTGCGTGGATCCCATCTCCACATGGTCAACCTTCAAAGAGGATACAATCTGCCACTCTCGCCACCTCTCCTCCCGGCGCTCACGAGCCACATTGGCCATCATTTTGCGCGCTCTGGCAGAGTTGGCACATCTGGAGTCCAACATCCCAGCTACAGGCTACAGTCCTGCATGGGGCCGGAAGTGGGCGGAAGCAGCTGCCCACCTCAACGCGCTCAAAAGGCAACACAAACATTGGGTTTAAGTTCAGTACAGGGCCAAACGCATTACAGAGGGTGACAAGTGTACTGCATATTTTAAAAAAAATTTAGCACCATGCCAGAGAATGGCCTGCACACAGGCGCAAAGATGATGATTCTATCACGGATACGCCAGCCAAAGTGGCAATCAAAACACAAAAGTATTACTCCGTACTATACCATTCTGATCCAATTCAGCTGGCTAAAAGGCGGAATTTTTTGACTGTATCCTCATCTGAACAATTTCCTGATACCCAGAAATAATGAATTTGATTACAGTGAATGAACTATGGACAGCCATCTGCGGTGCACCAAATCGGAAATGCCCAGGCCCAGATGGCATTCCATATGAATTCTATAAAAAGTACTTCAAATATATATCCCCACTGCTGCTTGCCTCACTTAATCATAGCCTTCTGGAAACGCGCCTCCTACCAGGAAGACATGAGGCCTTCACCATCACATTCTTCAAGAAAGGGGACAGGCTAGACTTAGCCAACTGGCGCCCCATTTCTTTAACTGACATGGATTCAAAAATTTTAACTAAAATTATGGCTAACCGTTTAGGGATTGTAGCGTCTGTCACCATCTCCCCAGAACAATTTGGTTTAATACCCAGAAGGTCGATTTGGGACAATGTGCACTCTGTGGCTAATGCATGCCAGTCCACAGCCTCTGGGGCACTTGTATTCTTGGACCAACAGAAGGCCTATGATAGAGTAAACTGGGAATACCTCAGGGCCTGCCTTCATCAATTCCGCTTACCCCCTCACTTCATCAGCTGGGTGATGATGCTTACGGAATCTGCAACAATGGCAGTGCGTGGCCCTGGCTTCCTAACGGAAGTATTCCGCGCTCAAAGGGGCTTACAACAAGGGGACCCCCTTAGCCCACTCTTATACAACTTCAGCCTTGACCCACTACTTCGAAATGTGAATGCCCAAATCACTAGAGTTCATGTACTAGGCCAAGCCCCAGTAAAGATGATGGCGTTTGCAGTAACTGTGTGGCTGGGGTGTCTAATAATAAAGACGCATGTGCACTTGAAAATATCATCCAGGAGTATTCCCGGGTAAGTAATGCTGCACTAAACGCTTCCAAAACTAAAATCATCCTCCTTGGTCGGTATCAAACCTGCTGGGCCCCAGCAACCAGTGCCCAACCTGGCCCAGCTGCTCGCCCACGTCCTCGCCCTACCAGCTCAACACACACCGCCCCACTGGTGCTCCCCTTCGTGCCACGCCCTACCATAGGGCCAGTCTGCCATCTGGGTGTGTGGGTGGAGGCAGGCGGGTATGCATCAGCAGTAATGGAAAGTTGTATTCTAGACAACGTGACGAAGCGCATCGCCTCCCTCAGAGCCCACCCTACTTCCCTTACTGGCAGGGTTGTTTTAGCCAGCTCTATGCTCCTCTCCAAAGTCTGGTTCGGAGCCCACGCCATCCCCTTCTCCCCAAGCTTCTTCAAATCCCTGTATGCTTTGCTGCAAGGATGGCTTTGGTCAGGCCGCTCTTTACCAGTACAGCTAGAGGTCATGTTTGGCCCTCATCATCATGGTGGCATGGGCCTGCTTGACTTCAAAGCCCATGCTGCCAAGATCCTGGGCACCTGGATTGTGGCCGTCACAGCCCCTACACTCCCCTCATCAACACTGGTCCCGCGCGGCCTACTCCGACTTCTCCCGCGCCTTGGGCCTTAACAATCCATCAAACCCTTACTCCTTGATGAAATACCTGGCTTCACACCCATCGGCCACAGGTCCTCACGGGACTAAAACCCACTACAAACGAATCCTACTCTCCATGCAGAGCGCTGAGGGAGAATTTGTATTAGCGGACAAACAGCCCAGAGAGACCACCCCTCTCCTCAGTTCACACAAGAGGTACAGGGGCTACCCATCCAAGATGGCGTGATCCCCACACGACCCCATGTCCTATCCAGGGTGGACTACCTGGACATGATGGACATCCCTTATTTCCTTGAGACCCAGAAGACTATCTGGAAATATGCACACCATCCTCTGTTGAAGCCTCAAATCTGTTCCCAGTGTGGCGCTGTCTGAGGCAGGTGTACCATATGGCTGAGCGCTCTAACGCTTTACAATCATCCTGTTCATGTGTGGCCAGTATGGAAAGCTGTTTCACCGCATGGAGAAGTGTCCTACCTCTAGAGTGATATGGCGCAAAGTTCAACGTCTGCTTGGCCAGGATCAAACACATCCCTTCAGTCTGTCAAGAGATATGTTTGCTTTATCAATGGCTTCCCCCTTCCACCCTCCCTCCATGCTCTGGTGGTTGCAATCGCCATGTGGACCATCCATAAGATTATCTTGGATGCCATCACAGGCTCCACCCCCACCCTCCCAGAAGCTGTCCACAGATTCCGGTCTCGTTTGGTGGACCACTTTTGGGAGTAGATATTTGGGTACCTCCCACCCCATCACCAACAGCTGATCTCCTCCTGGTTCCCAGTTTGGTTCATCAAATCAGACTCTTTCCTCCACACGTGTTCAATTGTGGCTACGGCCTCCTCACACGTTCACTCCCCCTTCCCATATTGGCGTTCCCGCTGGCGACAAGAGATAGCTTCACTTCTCTGGGGTCCCTTCCCTGTTCTAAGTTTTGTTTTCTTTCATGTTTAATTTCAGAAGTGTCCGTCCCATGGTTGGCCTTCCTCGCAATAAATTTAAATTTATAATATAGATCTGAGTGACTGGCAGGGCCTTGGGGTTTAGCCTTTTTGCTTCTAGTAAGGTGCACACCCCTGTCCAGATTGATGGCTGGCACCTGAGGCATTATACTACCCTTCACATGACAGGCAGAACTCATACCCCTTCAGGGGCTTTTGTGAGGGCATAGTTCTTGTGAGGAGTGGAAGTTTGATGGCAGCTAGGGTGGAAATCTTAGGTGGGGCAGGCGTGGGGCACTTAAACTTTTTTTTTGAATTTTTTTCAGTAGCTCCCAACAGATGGCACAGTTTCTGGATGAGACCAGCTGTTCTAATATGCTGAATATCCCTTTTACAACATCAGTTAGTGCACTTGGCGTTTGACCCGCCTTATATACAAATTTTTTATTACCTTAAAATATGGAGGATCCCTCTACCATTTTTTAGCACTAGTGGTGCCTAACCCAAAAGGAGGAGCCACCATGCATTTTTATTTTCAAATGAGCCAAATAAAGGGATTATTAGAAATAAATTTCCTAATAGCCCCTAATTATCATACTAGGAAGCCATAACAGAAGGTGAGGAAGTTTTGGGGAAACATTTGTCCAACACCCGCTTTAGCTGGAGGACCATGGCGGACAACATATGGGTTGAGGCATCAGTGACATGTGGCATAAAGAAGTATAATTGTGGGTTTTATTTTTTAATAATGCTGACAGTGTACTTCGCCCCAACATATTGAGCAAGTTGATGCTCAGCGAAAGTGATAAGAGCAGGAACATAAGTGAAAGTTTTGATGCGCTGGCAGGTTTGGGGATAATTGGGTTCAAAAAAAGAGGTTTTTGCTGCATTAATGCAGGCACAGCTCGCAATAAACGTGAACTCCTCAATTCATATTTCGCATCCTCATCAAAATCATGGGAGAAATTTTGGAAGGAAATACCTTCAACAATGGGTTCCATCTCCCCATGTAGATGTTGGTGGAGGAGGGTGTTGGTGGGAGCAGGTGCTGCTTCTACCACCATTTTGTATATAGTTTTATAATCAAGGAAACCATTTTTAGATTGAAAATGGCAGGGATGTGAATCAGGAGGATTTACAAAAAAATCCTCTAAGGTGAAATCTGGCTTACATTTTTAGGCCAATCTGCATCATCAATCCATTTGAGCGCTTTGAATGGATTTAGATCAGCTAATGCCAGGACAGCCACCAGAGTCAGTGCAGCGGCAGATCCTGATTGGCTGTGAACAGTTGACCACAGCAGCTCAGTTGAAAGTGTCTCAGCCATCAGCTCAGGATTCCATAATTCTGACGAATTTTTTTTTAAAAAATTCAAATTCTGATTATCTGATGCTTTGGAAGCAGCGCAAGAATTTGCCAAGGTAGGGGGCAGGAGGATCGTTCCCCAACTAAAAAATTCAGGCAAGGCAGCAGCGTTCCTGATGCTATTAGGAAGAGTGGTGGAAGCAATGGAGGTGGAAGCTGAAGGGCACTTGCACTTAAAATGATCCAAATTTAAGCAAAAGGGCATATGGCACAGCCATTTTCAACATGCACCCTAAAAGGGTGATCAGATGCGGATCTAATTACAGTTTTTTGGGGGGGGGGGAATTTCAAGGTGAGTGTCATGATGGAAAGGGTGTGTTATAAATATGGACGGTATCATTAGGATCCATCATGTAGTTTGTACAGGTCAAACCCACTGAGCAACAGACAGACAATGTGGGGATTATTGGTCCTTTGGACACACTTGAAAATATACTTAAAAATAGTAGTAATTGCCCCAATCAATTCTTTATTTATTTTTAGTAAATACAGTGACCTTTAACTGCCCCGTTATCTCTCTACTATTTACAATCTCCTTCTCTCAATCACCCATTTCGCTTATATACAGCGGCTTCAGGAGATACTGCTCTCATGTCTTGAGCTATTCTATTCCGCCAATTCTCCTCGAATTTGGCTTTTTATTCTCTAATCAACTATCGCCCTAAAAGTAGGCGATTTGCTTTGTATTTGTCAAATGTCAACATTGCCTTATCGCCTTATATAAAGGCAATCCAATAAAAACTTGCTATATCCTAATATTTTCTCATCATAAGGCACTCAAACAATCGTAATTGATTTCATTTTCAATGGATTCCACCCTAGCTTTTCCAATATTATCTTCCAGTCATATCAGAATCATGAGATTACCCCTCCTTGACTGGACGATAAGCTTCTATTGTTTGTAAGGTCAGAGGAACTTTGCATATACTTGGTTAATGATCTGACCACTTGCAGGATCCTTGATGGTATATGCGTTGACTCCAGTTTTCTATATAACTTTGAACGGACCAATCCAAATACTGGCAAGCTTGTGTATCCACCTGAATCCATGTTGGTCATGGAAGAGAAACATATCGCCTTCCTTGAATGGCGCCAGCCCACTATGATGTGCCTGATCAGCAGCCTGATTTCTGATCTTCTTAGCTAAGCTGAAGGAATATTCTTTGGTTTGCAGTTTGATCAGAATGTTTGCGATGTTAGTCAAATAGCAGTGGGGTCCAGCCCACTGGTGTCTTCTACACACTAATAAAGTAACGCCGGAAGAGCTGGATGTCAGCTGTATAGTAGTTGGAAGACTCTTTCCCATGGCGGAATGGTAACTAATGTTATAGGCAAACATGCCAGTGGAAAGGAGAGAGCTCCAATTGGAAGGTCGATCTGTTACTAATTTTCATAGTATGTTCACCAGAGTTCCATTTACCCATTTAACCATTCAATTGGATTTGGGTTATATGGGGTCATCAGAACCCCGCGGATTCTCATAAGCTCGTTCAGTTTGGGTAGGATGTGTGAGGTGAAGTTGGTTCCATTGTCAGTGAGAATATACTGAGGGCAGCTGTGTCACTGAATAATGCATTCCTTCATGAACCTGGCCACAGTAACTGCCCCCAAGTCTTGTATCTCCCTCACTTTGACCCACCAGGTCAAGTGGTCGATAGCCACAAGAATGTACTTAAACCAGTTGGCTCCTGTTGGCAAGGGATCAGTGACATCAAGGGAAACCATATGCCAAGTGAAATGTGGTTTCACTAACCGGTATTAAGTCATACGGCGAAATGGCTTCTCCACTTGGCACTGATAGCAACAGGATATAGTTTCGAGCACATTGAAGCTCATACTTTCCCAATAGTACCAGGGGCATAACAACTCCATAGTCTTACACACTCTACCATGCCCAATGCCTTGTGCGCACTCATAACTATTCCCAGTCATGCTGAGGGGTGCAGAAAATTCACCGTAGAATCGCTAATCCACTTGTACAATTCCCAATTCCGTTGGAAGGTATATGTTCATATCTCAACTAACACTTTGATCACTTGGGGCAGCTCGTCATCATATTTTCCGCTGAGCATCTTATTATACATCACATCGCTGAGGTCTGCTGTCACTGCAATAGTCAGTAATTGAGATAAAGAGTCAGCGTTCTGATGCTTTACTCCTGGCTGATGGAGAATCTCAAAATCATAAGCCAGCAACTTAAGAGCCCATTGAGACAAACGGCCTTCAGGTTCTTTGAGGTTCTGCAACCAGCGTAATGATGCGCAATATGTTACAACTTTAAACTTTACTCCATGCAGATAGACTTTATACCGCTTATACGTGTAGATCACTGCTAAGCACTCCCACTTGGTCACATTATAATTACGCTTGTGACAGTTCAGACTTCAACTACAGTACACTACTGGATGTTCCTCTCTCTCGTCATTCCTCTGAGAAAGTACAGCCCCAACAGTGGAGAGGGATGCATCTGTCCTAACAATAAACTCCCAATTGAAGTTTGGATATCATAACACTGGTGCGCTGATCAACGCCATACAAAGTTTACTAAAAGTGGATTGACGACGTTCCATCCATTCAAACCCAGCGTCCTTTTTAACAACTCAAATAGCGGCCCCAATATAGCTAAAATTAGGGATAAACGCTGGTAGTAACTGACCATTCCCAAAATACCTTAATGTTTCGCTTACTATTGGGAGTAGTCATTTTGCTGATGGCCTCCACCTTATCCAGCTGTGGTTTCAGCCCTTTAGAGTCTATCACATACTCCAGATATTCCAGCTGATCTTTGAAGAAGTTACATTTTCAAGTTATAATTTTAATGTTCGCCTCAGACAGCTGATAGAATACTGCTTCTAGGTGGTTGAGATGCTCCAAAAAGGTTTGAGAGAAAACGTTAATATCGTCGAGGTTTACAAGGATGCATGACAGTTTCAGGTCACTAAGAATAGTATTTATGGTTCGCTGAAACGTAGCTGGGGCGTTGCACAGCCCTTGAGGCATCCACATTGGTTGGAAAAGGCCTTTGAAAGTGATTACAGCGCAATTTACTGTTCCGTCAGGGGTAACTTAAAATGCAAGTAACCTGGTATCAAGTACATCGCAGTAAAATAATGGGCTCTCCTAATTAGTCCAAAGGATCATTGATTCTTGGCAAAGGGTACAAATCCTCTTTTGTAATACTGTTGAGCTTCTGGTAGTCTATTACTATGCGGTTGGTGTCGTCCTTATTTTTACAATTAAAACAGGCGAAGCCCACGAGCTTTTGGATGGCTCAAGCATCCCTTGCTCTAGCAACTTGTCAATTTCATCAGTGACAACTTCTTCTGCTGCCCTCAATTGGCAGATCGGCTGAGAACTTTTAGGGGATGATCTCCTATGTCTACTCGGTGGACCATCCCCCAAGCACACCCTAAGTCATGATTGTTGATGGTGAAAATCCCCTTATACTTCTGAAATAAAGTTATTGCTTGGTGTTTTTGTTCTTCCTAAAGTCCTATTAAATTACTCCATGGTACCACCATTAGTATGTTGACAGGTGTCTTGACGGTAGACCAAATTCATCCAACGACCCAAGATAAAGAACCTGAAGGATCTCATCTATTGGAATAAGACGTAAATATGCTACAAGTTGGTGTCAGCAGATTTGCATTGGTTCACTTTGGAGGTTTTCTAACAAAACCTTAATCTCTCCATGTCCCAGAAGTATAATCCCTGGAGCTACATGCGGCTCAAACCATGTTTTGATGATAGAGCCCAATGACTTCCCCATATAACCCACTAGGCACTTCCACCTCTAACTCAGTGTTCACTAGGACTTGATGGCCAGAAGGTATAGATATGGTCCCTGCCACTCGAAGAGGTATCCCTTGATATTTTTATATCTGCTGGGGAAGGGGCCGAGCCATGCGCTTTAGTCAGTGATAGCAAACTGGCATCACCCCGTCACTATAACCAAGGTTGATATGGCTCATATGATCTGGATCCTTTGGTACTCCGCTAGTGGTAAAGTAGATTGGGATCCGCTGACCCAGAATGTTGAGGGTCTCTTCCGTCATATTAGCAGCCCCAAAATGGTGCAGGAAAGAGGTCCCAATTAACAGGTCATAGTTTTCATTTGGCAGCAGAATTGGTGGGGCTACAACAATAATGGACCCAAAGTGCAGAGGTAGCGCACTGTAAGCCCCCTCAGAGATGATGTTTACTGCTCCAGCAGTTCCAAACACCATTTGATGGTCCACATCAGGTTTCAACGTCAACTTTGCCATCAATTCAGTGTAAACTATGTTGATTGGAGCACCAGTATATATTATAGCGCAAACCCTATTTTTTGCTATAAAAATATCACAGTATGTTCACTCAGAATAATAAGAATATTGACTGTTTAATATGTGAACATTTATGGGCTCTCTTTTTTCAAGAAAACTCATTGTCCCCTCACCAACTTAAGGGTATTCTTTGACAATATCATCTGCTTGAAGGGCGACGTTTACTCCTTTCAGAGTTGGCGTATCCATGACAGAATTGAGTTTGACCTAGGAAGCTTGGTCAAGAATTTGACAGGCATACAGCTTCAGTTGTTTAGGGACTCTTATTCCACCACCGCCTTGACCTGAGCTCGGGTTACTACATTTACTCCTCCAACTGGCTGCTGAAATAAAAGTCCATCATTGTACTGAGGGACTTCTGCAGGGTATACTACTATTGATCTGAGGACGTTTTAAATTGGTATCGCGGAGGTAGAGGGTCCCATCTCTACTCTGTTCCGTCTTTTCCTGATATTATTGATCTTTGTGCATGTAGTTCACACGGCGGTTATGGCAGAATTTTTACAAATGACCAGGGCGACCACATTTGTAGCAGTTAACCCCATAAGTGCCACGTTTTGATTATCATAGAAGGGGTCAAAGCAGAAAAGTTTGGGGTTGTTCAGCGTAACCGTCCCAGGTTGGTAAGATGATTGTTGACATTCGGCATAGCTAGGTCCTGGTTGATAGCTGGGTTGCTGACAGTTTTCATGGCCAGCCCATTGTCACTGATCAAACTGTTGAGTATAATTTGGCTAAGGACAAGGCGCAGAGTTATGGAAAGGCTGAGGATTACTAACTGGAGCTGGAGTCAGACGAGAGTATTCTCCTGAGTAAAAGGGTGCAGTAGCAGTGGTAGTCTTCCTTTTTATATTCAGTGGTGGAAAGTTAGGGGATATGTGATGCAAAAACTGTACTATCTTGAGCAGAGGTATGTAATAATCCAGAAGCAGCAAAATGACATTATGAAGCTCACAATATGGCTTCACCGCAGAGGCCATGGCAATGCACATGTCAGCTTCCGCTAAGTACCCTGCCCCAATCAGCACATGGGCTTCTGTTGTGAATCAATCAGCGAGCTCCAGGTGATCTCATTTTGATGGAATCTGATTGTTAAGAATTCTGCTTTCCGCTGCGACATCTTTGAAGTACCCCCAAACAGGTGGAGTACGTTACCCTTCACATCCTTATAGGTGACAGAACTACTTGTGAGGTAACAGGTGACCTGATTGGCACTTCCAACATCCAAGGCAGATATTAACAACTTAGCCTTCCATCTATATGATGTGCCTTTCACTGCAAACTCAAACCGTTTGAAGAGCCCATGAATTTTCCCATTGTGGTCAAATGGAGGTAATTTTTCAATATTGGCCTCCTCATTCCATTCACGGGGTTTTGGGCCATACTGAGGAATGGGTTGAGATCTGAAAGCAGTTTCTTAATGAGGAGCTGGATCAGCGGAAGTTGGGATGTCCGCCGCTTCAGGGGTAGTGTGACCTTCTTCCATGGGCAGTACCACCATTACTTTAGGAAAGTGTCATTCTGACTTGTATTAATATCCGGTACTACCATCCTAGGTATAGTAACTCCAACCAGCATCATATTCTTCCTTTTATGATGCCCCCTCTTGATGGTCATACTTGTCCCAGTGAGAAGACTGAGATGTATTGGTCAATCTTTGTTCTGTGCACTGCAGCCATTTGGTGGTATCATTCAATTAGTTGGCGAGTTCTTTGTTTTGTTGTCTTAAGATTTTAAATTGGCTAAACGTGCTATCAAGTTGGTGCATGACAGCATCTCGTTATTGAAGAAGTTCATCTTGGTTTTTGAGCACCGCATCTAAGGTAAGTTTGAGTTCTTCATATCCAGCTGGTGCGGTGTTCCGTGAAGATTCCTCAGCAAAAAAGCTTGTGTAAGGCATGGCTGGTGACTGGAGTTCCTGAGTGTAAGGTGGTTGATCAATGGGACCCCTGTAGTGAGCACCTTTGTAAGAAATCCAGATGGTATTGTTAGGATCCGTCGTGTAGTTTTTAAGGTTGAACCCACTCAGCAACAGACAGATGATGTGGGAATTGTCAGTCATTTGGACACTCTTGAAAATATACTTAAAAATAGGAGCAATTGCCCCAATCAATTCTTTATCTATTTTTAGTAAATACAATGACCTTTCTCTGTCCCCTTCTCTCTCTACTATTAACAACCTCCTTCTCTAAATTGCCATCTCGCTTATATACAGTGGCTTCAGGCGATACTGCTCTCATGTCTTAAGCTATTCTATTCCGCCAATTCTCCTCGAATTTGGCTTGTTATTCTCTAATTTTCTATCGCCTTAATTGTAGGCAATTTACTTTATATTTGTCAAATGTTGACATCGCCTTATTGCCTTATCGCCTTATATAGAGGCGATTTTATAAGAACTTGTTATATCCCAATATCGCCTCACCTTAAGGCACTCAAATAATCATAACTGATATCATTTTCCGTGGATTCCACCCTAGCTGTCCCACTTATATCATCCAGTCATATCAGAATCACGACAGGATGGATCAGAACAAGGGTGCAAGGCCCTGCTAACTATCCCACCTGGTTGGGAAACACAAACTGCAAGATGGAGTCTGCGCCATAAATGGTCAAACCCTCCATCAGTTCATGGTGAAGGCATTCAGGGGAGAGAGAAGATGGCAACCCAGCAAACTGGACTACCAAAGTGGCCTCATCCAGGAGCCACATGCAAACAGTAGTAATTGGTATTTTTTCATAAATTATTGGCAGCTTAGATGCTGCTACCACATTGGCCTCAGATTGAAATCTAAGGTCAAATTAGCCCTTAAAAGGGCGAAAGTTGATAAATCCAGCGGGTTTGAAAACCTCCATGGCCATCTCAATAATGGCTGCGCTCATGTATGGGAAAAGATTACAATATTTGACCCAGAGGCCAAAACACAGGTTGCTCTGAGGGAGCACCAAAGGGCTCTGGAGCACTGCCTGCGATCTTGCAAGATGGTGGACTAAGTCCCAGGTGGTACGTAATGCCAGGTGGCATTGGGAGGGCTAGCAGAGCCAGCCCAGATGCACTTCAGGGTGGTTGAAGGATGCCAGAAGGCGGTGCACCACCACCCCAATCTGGAACATCAGGCATTAATGGCCTCAACATTCTGTTTTCAATTGCTCAATTTGAGCGGCTGATTTTTTTTGTATTTTTAAAACTTAAAATTTGGCTTTAATTTAGTCAATTGGAGCAAAATAAAAAGACTGAGGCTCCCTCTACCATGATGTGCTCAATCTCAACTGGTTTCTTTCCCTTAAAAGAAAAGAATGAGGAATCATGAAACAAGGCATGTTTTTTTAAAGAGGGGGTTGTTACAGGTGAAAAGTACCACTATATAGGGCCTTGGTGATAGGAAGTGTCATGCTCTTTTTCAAGCTAATTTCTGACATGGAACTTTGAGGTGAAGATTTTTAGTATCCACCATTATCAAATCCCCTTTTTGATAGTTGGGTGTCTCATTTCACTTCTTATTTTCAAATCTCTGGCGTCGTTAGTTGATTTATTCAGTTGGTTCTGGAATTGTTGGTCAGACCTTCTTGATGTGTGTGATGAAGTATCTACTGTTGGGATATTACTCTACGTTTTTGGCTCAATGGTGAAAGCAAAATTGTATTTAAGATTAGCATACATAGGAGATACCCCTGTTGACAAACGGAGGGAGTTGTTATATAAAAATTGGGCTAAAGGAAGGTAAGCTGCCCATGTGTCTTTGAAGATAGTTGCGTATCATTGGAGATACTGCTCCAAGAACTGATTAGTACGCTTGTTTATCCATCAGATTGGGAGTGATAGGCTGATGATCTATAAGGATTAATTTTCAGCATGTGGCAAAAAGCCTCCCAATCTGTGAGGAAAACTGAGATCCCCTGTCACTGTTTGTTTACTGGGGAAATACCAAACAAGGCGAATACATATGCTTTAAACAACTGTGCCATGTCCTCAACTGAAGTGGTTGTCAAACAAGTAATAAAGATTGCATACTTGGTAAACTGGCTCACAACCACTATATTAGCATCATACCCATGGGACCTTGGTAAACTTACAATAAAATCCACCAAATGTGATGTCTTTGGCCTCACTGCATGTTGTGGAGGGTAAAGGAGGCCAATCCGTCCTGTACTGTTTGATTCTGACCTAGCGCAAGTAAACCACTGTTCAATTCAAGTGGGAACTTCCTACGTCAATCCATTCCAGTCATAACCACATTTTCTCAAGTTGACGCACTTCTTAACGCCAGGATGTTCCATGGTTGGGGGTCATGATGCTCCATTATGACGCGGGTTATAGGCCTGAAGAAACACATACTTTGTCACAATATCAGATTACACTATAACCATGATTTGAGATAATGAGCGAGTCAAGATCCCTACTCCATAAAAAGTCTTGATAAGTTGTCTGTTTATCTATTATAATGAAACCTGTCCTTGAAGGCACTGATATGAAATTTAATCAGTTAGCATAACGCATATGAGAATTAATGGAGATGCCTTATGGAATTGCACCATCGCTTCCCAAAGCTTGAAAGGCGTATCTCAACATTACAGTCATTTGGCCAACGCAGAACAATGAGGGCATCAAACAGGTTGTCAATCTGTTAGGATGAGAAAGATCCTGATTGTACGGGCCATGGAGGTCCCCATGGCACCATGTTCCCAAACACCCTGTAAATATCACTTTTTTAACTCAATAATTTACTCTATATCACCCCATATTGTCATCTTCATCGACCTCTCCGCTAGTTTTACAGCATCAAGCCCATTTTTAAAACCTGGCTACAGTCAAATGAATTGTTACGCTAAAACAAGTGGTTCTCAATTCAGGGGGTTCTGAACTGTCCATGTAAAAACGTCTATAATTAAAAATGTAGAATAATAGAAATCAAGAAGACTAACCTACCAATTGGTCAAAAAGCAAAATTTATGTATTAACACCTCTCAGTACAAAGTAAATCCTTACATCCTGAAAGCCTAGTATTTTAGGCCACCTTCCAATTTACCTTACCTTCCGTGATCAGGACCAGTATCAACTCAAATATGAGAGCTCACAAAAAGATTACTAAACAAATATTGAATGACATTACTCCATGGGAGGCTACTACAGTTACTCATGAGCCTTTTTGGTGCCCTCCACTATGTGAGATTTATATACCTCAGCCCTACTACCCTCAGGAGAATCGTCTCTGGGTATTGAACACTATATTTGAAGCTTCATTCATCCAGCTATACATCACTTTTATTGTAGTTGATTTTAAGCCCCGTGAACTAGTGTGATGACTAGGACTCTTTCAAACCCTAAACTGAAATATTGTCAATCTCTATGATGGTGGCTCCTCTTTAATTCATGACAATTGAGAAGCCTTTGTCAATAACAGTCAGCTGATTGATGAGGCTTGTTATCAAATTGCTATAATTGATAGTGGAATTTTGGGTTACCTTGCAAAACAGCTTCATCAAAATATAAAACTCCTCAATTCCACCTGGACCAAATGCCTCAATCAGATTTAGGACCTTGTTCAGATGCTCCAGAAGCAGTACCAGGAGTTGTCTTACTGCAATATCGCCTCTGGGCCTAAAGGGCCTCAAGGTCCCTGGGACCAGAAGGTCTAGAAGTCCCTAAAGGATCATAAAGGCCAAAGGTGTGGACCCCAAGGGCCTTCCTGTTCAATGACAACTACTATTGTGATCCTAACAACTCCTGGAAACAAATATGTTTAACAGCGCTTCCTGTTTTATAGAACTATATATGAAATGTGGCTCATGGATGCAAGCAACAAGTTGAAGGAGTACCTTTTGATCCCAGAGTCTCAATTGATTACTTGTTGGATGAGATGAATAATTCTCAGCGCATTCTCAAAGCCCATTGATAACTGCATCACCCAGCTTGAACTAGACTGTCACGGTCTTGAAAAATCCTTGAGTAACTTTGAGAGTCAGCTGCACTTACAACGTAGAGATAATTAACCTCTTAAACAGCAAATTTCCCTTATAGCCTCTTAACCTGTTAACCAAAATCTGGGATGAAATTCAGGAGGATCTAGAAAATTGAGGTTTTTTGGATCAACAGGCCACTCATGACTATACAGAGAATGAGATTTTCAAGCCTAGGACCAGTTCCTGCCATTGGCATCCTTTCCACTCCTATTATGACTATCCTAAGTCTAATCTTAAGAAAATTTTAACCCCAAGCCAGGAAAGTATTGACTCCTTCTAGTATGGTTATGAGAGCTCAATGGAGGAGGCTGCTGACCATAAGATGAAGCAAATTGTTTAGAAACCTAATGAGATGCCTGATTTGGTGTAAAATTGAGAATCACTATATCCTATGATGAGGATGTCTATCATTTACACTTAAAGTTGATTTTATAAGAAAAGTATGCTATTATGGTTAATCAACAATTTAAATCTATAATCTCATGACCATATAAGTCATCAGTTAAGAAAGATCTTCCCTCTGAGGCATGATGATCAACTTCACTCATACTAAGTTTTCCCCTATAAGTATCTTTAGTTTTTATACTATATAGGATATACTATTTTTTGAAATCTCTTATTGTGACTCATTGCCTATTGTGGGAAACCAGCTAATTTTTGCTCGCTGATGCTTCATGCTGTCTGGTTTCCACAAATGTTTTTTGATAAATTTAAATAAAGATAAAGCGCTAATAAAAATTGGGTTTTTATCAATTTTATTGTAGGCGTGATAAGGAGAAAAATGACAACCCTCGACATCCAGCTGTTTATTATTTAAAGTAATTCAAGGGTTAAGGGGAATTTGGGAATAAGTTCAGAATAACTTAACCTAGTCTGAATTAGGAAATATGAAGGACGTTAAATCATAACTCAAATACTTGCTTCAAGCAAGTTGAGCAAATGAAGAGGAATTCTGATTGGCTAACACATACCCATGAGTTAACATTTTTATATACTTAGCCAATCACCGCCTGAGAAATTTCTTGCACCTTGGGGGACCCCCACCAAGCCTATAAAAAAAGGGGGTGTCACCGCATAGGTGCATTAGAGGACTTTGGGGAGGTGCAGGGAGTGCCTTCCAATGGTAGCCCTACTGTCCGTTATGTGGTCAGAGTAATCTGACCATTCAATTTTTCATTTGGTGCCCATAGGGTTTTCAAACTCATGTTACCCCAATTAACAGAGTTCCACCAAGAATTGGACAGAGACTTTTGGCCAAAATTTTTGATTGCATTGGTTTTTTGTAGGATTTGCTGTTAAATTCCTTGGATAATCGCAAATGGCTGAAATTCTCTCTTTTGGATGATATTGACTTAAAACATTCTTCTTTTCCAGCTGCAAAGGCAAATGTTTGACACCTATTTTTTTTGTATAGCCAAAACATATTAAATTATCATGACATACTGCATAATTTGATTTTTCAAGTCAAAACATATTAAAATATCAATGATAAACTTACTTCTGAGATTTTGCTATTGTCACTAAACTACTGAGTTTGTAACCTTTGAAGCACCTCCCTAACTGATTTCCTGGGTGAAATTTCAAGACATATGCTTCCTGTCAGGTTTGCTTCTAAGGCTGCCTGGTAATAATATTTTCACACAACTACAAATAAATTTAGCAAATATAGTCCCTCATCAGAGGAATCAGTGAGTATCTCCCAGTGGGTACATATTACCAGTCAGGAAATACTCTCAGCTGGTAATGAACTTCAGTTTCATAACACCATGACTTTGGCCATTGAAGACCCTGAAAACACAGTTTATCAAATTAAACCAACAGATATTTGCTCTACGAGCACTGTATTAATTGCAGGAACTATTCATCTGGATGGGAGACCTAATAGATCTTGAGCATCAAGGGTACCTAATAAAATAATGAGTTTTTATGAATCATCTATTTTACAAAGTACTGACGTTGGGTTGGCTACCATGGAGCAATATCTCATGCAGTGTGTGCATCCACTATTCATCATTTATTACAAATTTTGTGGTTAATTACACTGAGATTCAACGTCAATTAAAAATGGCTCAACAATCTCACTCACAGTTAGCCAGTTTTTTACAGAGCTGCTTTTAACTTCTGCCACTATAATTTTGAAGCCATAAATAAAAATAGGAGACAAATTAATGAATTAAATAATCAACTTAATCAAATTGATAATGGAGTTGCAGTTTGTTTATGCCATGAGATAGCTCTGAAGATTAATGAAGCTGTAATATATCACCAACTATCAAAGACCTCAAATGTGGTTTTTAAAGCTCGTTTGGGCCAATTGAGGACTTAACATGATAATCAGATTGCTGAATTCTCATAGTTACTTAACCATTTTGTTAAAGGTTATGGTTGCAAATAACGAAGGTCTACCTGGGCCTAGATGTCCTCCTGGGCCCCCTGGCCCCACTAGTTCCCCTTCTGTGGTACCAGGACCTGCTGGTGAACATGGTTCTAACGGGCCTGCTGGGGATAAGGCTCACCAGGGCCACCAGGATTCCCAGGTTCTACCGTCATGATTCCTGATTCTGCAAATTTGACCCATTAAAAATAGGATTTCAAGCGTTAGAACAACATTTATGAGCCATATTCAGGGAAGTTACCTACCTTTAGAAGGACGTTCAGTTGATCTGAGATATGCCTTAAATTACTTGTTGGAAGGCATTGACAATTCTCATCGTTTATGAGAGAATAAACGGTCCATGCAAGCAATTTAGTTAACGTTATCAGCTTTCATTGATCGGTTAACTGTAAGTTATTGAATGCTAGATAACAAGAAAAATATGATGCTTGCATCAGTAGTTTAGATCAATCCTTCTATGCTGATCACCTCACTTAATGGATTCAACATCTACATGTTGATCTTAACAACTTACATTAACAATTTGATTGGGCTCCTCCTTAAACCCATACTCTTGAGTCTGAACCCTCTGAAGCTGATCATGTATTGGTATTAGCTGTTCATGTACTAACTGGTGAATTTCATTCTTTTAAACCTACTTTCAAATTTAAGTTGGGCTGGTTAAGGTAGCATTTAATCCTTTTCGTTTATTTATGAACAAGCTATTGAGGAAACATATGACATTAAAAAGTTCAACATATTGCTTCCTGTCTAAGCCATTTTGCTCAAAAAATTATGGTTCCCCCTTAAGGTTTGTCACACCTAGGCCCAAGTATAATCTGACCTTATCAAAGAATTTGGAATTGAACAGATTTTATCTAACCAAAACAGGCCTTTATCAGTATTTAAATTAATCAAAGAGTTAGTTTAAGATTTTGCAAGTGTTTTTATCATGAAACTCAAACTTCTGCTACCTGTGATTGCATTCCCTTAGATGCTATCTCCGTTGTATTAACTGCATTTTTTCGCTTACTCAAAGTTTTTTTAAAAAAGTCACTTAAAGGCAAGTTTAAATCTATTTATAATATAAAGGAGGCGTTAATGGAGATACCTAATGGTGCGGGTCACCCATCTTCAGCTAACCCCTTCAAACCTATGTTCACGCGGTACCTCCTAAAAGCAACCCCAATATTAAAAAAGCGCTCTGCGGTTATTGTGGATTACGTGCCCATATGGAAATTATATACTGGAAGATCTAAGATGACAAGAATAAAAATGAGGAGTCAGCAAAGGGCATGAGGCTCCCTGAGATGATCAACCTCTTTTGCCCTAACATCAATTTACTAGTCCATCTAAGGAATGCTATGTGATTTCTGCTCCAGGTGAATATGTCCCTGACGAATCAGTTGATAAAGATATTGTTTCATTTTACTCTTCTGTTTTAGCATCAACTTCAATCCGTCCAATCAGTACTTCTATATTTTCAATTCCACATTTTGAAACCAATGTGACTTGAGTGGAAGTAGTGGTTCATAAAGTAAAGATTTTGTCCATTATTGACATGGGATCACTTATCAATGCGATTTTGTCCCAGCTTACAAGTAAACAAAATCATGTTTGATTTAAATTACTCCCAAGAATATGGCACTGCTGAGCCTTCCTATACTAAATTTATAGGAGCTTGTTTCTCTCTCACAATAAAATTTGGAATCAGTTGTTTGAGCCCTGGCAGTAATTTTGGACAATGATTGTTACAATCTTCTCTTGGGAACCCAATTTATAACTAACATAGATGGTATTACCTGTCATAAGGGAAATTCCTTTCCTTAATTGGTCATTGAGTTTTATTAATTTTAATTTAATTTAATTTATTGCGGGGAAGGCTGACCATGAGATGGACACTTCCGAATATGACTTAGGAAAGATAAACTTAGTACCAGGGGAGACACTAGAGAAGCGATGCTATCTCTTGTTGTCAGCGGGAACGCCACTTATGGGGAGGGGGAGGGAACGTGTGAAGGGGACGTAGCCACTATTGAGCACATGTGGAGGAAGGGGTCTGATTTGATGAACCAGACTGGGAACCAGGAGGAGACAAGCTGTCAGCGACGCAGTGGGAGATATCCAAACATCCACACTTGAAAGTGGTCCACCAAATGAGACCGGAATCTGTGGACAGCTTCTGGGAGGGTGGGGATGGAGGAAGCGATGGCATCCAAGACAATCGTTTGGATAGTCCACATGGCGATTGCAACCACCAGAGCACGGAGGGAGGGTGGAAGGGGGAGGCCATTGATGAAGCAAACATATCTCTTGACAGACTGAAGGGATGCGTTTGATCCTGGCCCAGTAGACGTTGGACTTCGTGCCATATCACTTTAGAGGTGGGGCACTTCTCCAGGCTGTGGAACAGCGTTCCATACTGGCCACATATGACACAGGATATGTGTAAAGCGTTAGAGCGCTCAGCTGTACAATAAACCCGCCTCAGGCAGCGCCACACATGGGAGCGGACTTGAGGCTGCAGCAGAGGATGGTGAGCATATTTCCAGATAGTCTTTTGGGTCTCAGTGGAATAAGGGATGTTCATCATGTCCAGGTAGTCCACCCTGGATAGGACATGGGGTCGAATGGGGATCACGCCATCATGTATGGGTAGCCCCTGTACCTCTTATGTGAACTGAGGAGAGGGGCGGTCTCTTCGGGTTTTATGTCCACTAATACAAATTCTCCACTCTGCGCTTCGCATGGAGAGTAGGATTCGTTTGTAGTGGGTTTTAGTCCCGTGAGGACCTGTGGCTGATGTGTGTGATGCGAGGTATTTCATCAGGGAGTAAAGGTTTGATGGATTGTTGAGGCCCAAGGCTCAGGAGAAGTTGGAGTGGGCCACGCGGGTCCAGTGCTGGGATGGGAGTGTAGGAGCGGTGACGGCTGCGATCCAGGTGCCCAGGATCTTGGCAGCATGGGCTTTGAAGTCAAGCAGGCCCATGCCACCTTGATGATGAGGGCCAAACATGACCTCTAGCCGTAGTGGTGGAGAGCGGCCTGACCAAAGCCATCCTTGCAGCAAAGCATACAGGGATTTGAAGAAGCTTGGGGAAAAGGGGGATGGCGTGGGCTCCGAACCAGACTTTGGAGAGGAGCATAGAGTTGGCAAGAACAACCCTGCCAGTGAGGGTAGTAGGGTGGGCTCTGAGAGAGGCGATTCGCTTCGTCACGTTGTCCAGTATATGGCACTCCATTACTGCTGATGCATATCCGCCTGCCTCCATCCACACGCCCAGATGGCGCACCGGTACTATGGTAGGACGTGGCATGAAGGGGAGCACCAGTGGAGTGGTGTGTGTTGAGTTAGTAAGACGTGGATGTTGGCGAGCAGATGGGCCGGATTGGGAACTAATTGCTGGGGCCCAGAAGTTCTGAAACCGACCAAGGAGGATGATTTCGGTTTTGGAGGCGTTCAGTGCCGCGTTGCTTACCTGAAAATATTCCTGGATGAGGGCTTCAAGCGTGCGTGCATCTTTGTTATTAGACACCTTCACCACGCAGTCATCTGTAAATGCCATCATCTTGACTGGGGTTTGGTTTGGCACATGGACCCCAGTGAGTTGGGCATTCACATTTCGCAGTAGTGAGTCAAGGCTGAAGTTGTATAAGAGTGGGCTGAGGGGGTCCCCTTGTCGCAGGCCCCTTTGAGGGCAGACTACTTCCATTAGGAAGCCTGGGCCATGCACTGCCATTGTCACAGATTCTGTGAGCAGCATCACCCAGTTTATGAAGCGGGGGGTAGGCGGAATTGATGTAGGCAGGCCCTAAGGTATTCCCAGTTTACTCTATCATAGGCCTTTTGTTGGTCCAAGAATACAAGTGCCCCAGAGGCTGTGGACTGACATACATTAGCCACAGAGTGCACGTTATCCCAAATTGACCTTCTGGGGATGAAACTGAATTGTTCTGGGGAGATGGTGGCAGATGCTACAGTCCCTAAACGGTTAGCCATGATTTTTGTTAAAATTTTGGTGTCTGTGTTTGTTAGAGAAATGGGGCGCCAGTTGGATAAGTCAATCTTATCCCCTTTCTTGAAGAGTGTGACAGTAAAGGCCTCATGTCCTCCTGGTAGGAGGCGCGTTTCCAACAGGCTTTGGTTAATTGAGGCTAGCAGCAATGGGAAGATATATTTGAAATATTTTTTGTAGAACTCATATGGAATGCCATCTGGGCCTGGGCACTTTCAGTTTGACGCACTGCAAATGGCTGTCCATAATTTGTTCAGAGTAATTAAATTCATTATTTCTGGGTATCAGAAAATGGTGCGGATATGAGCTCAGTTGAGAAATTCCGCCATTTTGGCCAGCTGAATTGGTTCAGATCGTTATAACTCGGAGTAATATTTTTGCATTTTGATTGCCACTTCAGCCGGTGTGTCCGCAAAGGAATTATCTGATCTTCGCACCTGTGTGCAGGCCATGCTCTCGCGTGGTGTGAAAATCTTTTTAAAGAAGTATGCGGTGCACTTGTCACCTTTAGTGATGCATGTGGCCCTGTATTGGACACAAACCTGATGTTTGTGTTGCCTTTCGAGTGCGTTGAGGTGGGCGGCTGCCTCCACCCACTTCTGGCCCCATGCAGGGCTGTATCCTGTGGCTGGAATGTTGGACTCTAAGTGGGCCAATTCTGCCAGAGTGCGCGAGATAACCGCCGATGTGGCTTATGAGCGTCTGGAGGAGAGATGGCGATAGTGGCGGATGGTGTCCTCTTTGAAAGTTGCCCATGTGGAAATGGGGTCCGCACAAAACAATGGTACAACAAATGATTTTGCCAAAGTTGCCTCTTCCACCCACATGGAAAATTCTGGCGACGTGAGCTCGGGGGGCGGATTTTCTACCAATGTGGGGCCTTTTTAACTATGATGGGTAAGTGGTAGGTTATCGAGACCAGTCAGTGGTCAGAGAATTCCATTTTTGTTGTTTTGAAGTGGGAGATGTGGGGTTGGAATTTCGATGGTGTTAGAAAAGGTTGATGCAGGTCATGGACCTTAATTGGCCATTTTGGATGTGGGGACGCGTCATGTTTTTGAGCAGTGGGGCATGTCATGGCAGCGCATCCATTAACCCAAGGGTGGCTTTTAGAATGCATATTTCTACGTGACCCTGTGGGCGTGGGGTGAGGGCGACCACCGGTCCATTGGTGAGGTTAGCCAACAGTTCATGTCACCAACTAGGAAAGAATCAGGGGGTAGCAGGAGGGATTTGACTGACAAGAAAAATTCCCGACGCTCGTGTGCACTGTTTGGGGTGTAAATGTTGACAATTGTGTGTGCAACGTCAGCCCATGAGAAGGTGACAACGAGCACTCGGCCATTTAGGAATGTTTCTGAGGATGTGAATTTGAAAAAATTGTTTTTCCGAATTAGCACCCCACAGTGCTTCAACCAAAAGGATAGGGATTGGAGGAGCATTGTTTTCCAAGCTTCCTCAGAACCTCGTGGACAGTGGGACTCCTGGATGGCCAGGATATCCACAGGTAAATTGTGTTGTAAAAAACTCAGTTTCCTAGCCCGGGATGGGGAGGCCTTGAGTCTGGCGATATTCAGCATCCCTAGAGTGAGAGTTTCCCCCATTGCACCTTAGGTGTGAGGGGTGGGCCCCTGGGCCCACCAGCCTCCTCTAGATACCCATGGGCCCTCACAGCAGCATGGGTGTTAGCAGCAACGCTATCAGGATTTTTGATAATTTTTGCAGAAAGAGTTGCATTGGCTTTGGCCTTCACTTTTTGTTTTCCTGACATCAGACAAATTTTTTGTGGTGCAGATGATTTTGGTGCACCGTTGAGTGGGTCAAAATCTTTTTCAGTTGGGATGGACCCCAAGTCAGTTTCAACTGGAGCTTGGTTGTAAAGATCAGGTGAGATTGAATCTCCCATTGGATCCTCAGATTGAGTGGCCCACTCAGCATGGGCTTCCCAATCTGATTGGGTGATGGATTCCCAAGTCACTTCCACCGTGAAGGTCTCCATGTCCTCCTGGCGTTGTGAGTGTGGGATGGTGGTGGTGGCCTTGGCCGCTTCCTTAGCCGCGGCCCTATGGGCCTGCTTGGCCTTCTTCCACTCCTGTAGGGAGATGGGCTTTACCAATAGGTAGCAGCCTTGTGCTCCCCATGGGAAAGCCTCCTTGGTGCTTGAGGTTGGTTTGTAGTGCGCCTCTCCACTGGCCATAGCCGCCTAGGGGTGCTCTTGGAATGTGACGCCCTCCTTGATGGGGCATGTGTGCACCTTATGGCCAAACGTGTCACAGTGGGTGCAAATGGGGGGCGCGCTGTCCATGGTTACCCGGAATGGGTGGGTGGTATGCCCTGCAATGTCAATAAAGGTGGAGTGCGGGATCTGGGTTAGGTCCTTTGCGATCTCCTCAGTCTGGGGTCAGAACTGCGATGGCTTTGCTGGTGCACAGGTGTGGCATCAGCATGAAACGTTGCATTTCGAAAGATTGTATTTCACCATATATGGCGAGACCATCTTTCAGGTGTTGCTCCAAAATATCACGTTTTACTGTAGTAGGCAAAAAGTCAAATGTGAGGATAATTTGGTTTGATTTTGTCCATCTGGTGCATTTGGTTTTGATGACCCGTTGCCCTTTGGGGAGGTCAACCACTATATGCACCGCTGCAGCCTCATCTGCTGCTATTTTGCTTTTGAAACCTAGGTCCAGCCAACCGCGTGACATGGAGTGAGGTGCAACGTACACCGCAGTTGGGAAAATTTTATGTACATCTTCACAAAATTTTTCCCATAAGTCCATTTTTTGGATGTCCAGATACACACAGACTCTGAATTCCACCGACAAAAGTGGCTGGGAGTGTGGCATGTTGATATACTGGTTGCATCGTGCTTGCCACATGAGTATCTCCGGGGAAATTGTGACCGCCAGTTTTTTGAGATTTTTGTCTATTCCGCTGGATTCTCCAGGGCGTTTTCGAACGTTGGAGGCCGCGGGCCTTCCTCCTGCTCCTCTTGCCTTGCTAGCCCAACTGCTCCCAGACATGGGCGCAGACTAATCTCCTCTGTGAGATTATCAAACTAGATTTAGTCTTGAATTGTTTAGGTTGCAAAAGTGATTGCAACGAGAAAGAAAAGTTTTAGTAGTTTTATTAATTTTAAAAGTGTGTCAAATGATAAGGGTAAACTCAAATGGCGAGTTTGTTTATTACAATACCCTAAATCTATTTTTCATATTGAATACTAAATACTGGGATCTAAAACCACCCTTCCTCCTTATTCAGTTTGTGCAGCAGAGGGAATTCATTTATTTTCTGACCAACCCAATCAAAATTTCTCCTGAAGTGCAAATTATTATTGATACAAGAGTACAAGTTTTCATACTAGCTGACCATGTACCAGAAATTTCAGGATATGTTGCCCTTAACATTTAGAGTTCTTAACTCGCCCCAGGATCTTTGATCCTGCTTACAATGAAACTATCCTAGATCTACTAGATAATATTACCTTGCGACTAATGAATTTAGTTAAATATTTTTATCACTTATGTGCAGCCTACTCCTTAACGATTTATTATCTTTCGCTGGAAGTGGGGAGATATGGGCTTTGGGCTAGATGAACCACCCACTATAGCTTGAGTCAATGTGGAATATGAAGTTCTATTTTCTCCTGAATAGCAACGAGAAGTGGAGGCTCTTATTGAAGAGTATGCGATATATTTTAAAGAATTTCTGGTAATTTTTGGTTAATTAAAATATACAACATAAAGTAAAAACTGAGATGCACTTCCTATTTGATCCCAACTTTATCAAAAATCCAAGATCAAGGAGGCTCAAGTAGCTGTGGAATTAAAGCAATTACTAGACGCTGGTTTATTAACTCCTTCATAGGGCCCATGGGCTTCCCCTTACCACTGACTTGTAAAAAAGATGGGAGTCATAAGGTGGTTAAATATTATCAATGTCTTTTTGCTATTACCCAAAAAGAATCATAAACAAATCCCCATATTGATGATTCTCTGTGATTATTATCTGAGCACAGTTCTTTTCTGCCATGGACCTGGTTAGTGGTTAAAAGCTTGATGACCTTTTCCCAGAGGATCGTCAAAAATGTGCTTAGATTTCTAGTGAGTGGTTATTCAAGCCTACTCTTATGCTGAAGGGGCTTTCTAATGCCCCTGCTACCTTCCAAAGGGCCATGAATGTGTAATATGGTGATCTAGATCTTTAAGGTGTCCTTCTTTATTTAGAAAAACTCACTTTACTTTTAATACAATTTTAATGAACACTTGGATCACTTGAAGGAAGATTTAGCTGAATCCGTCTTGCTTCTCTTAAGCTGAAGCCATCTAAATGCGCTTTTTTCAAAGCTGAGATGAAAACTTTGGGCCATAAGGTTAACCAAGAAGGAATATTGCCTTTGCCTAGAAACATTTAGGCTATTAAGGACATGCTATTCCTACAATTTTATGTGATAATTAAAAGTTTTAGGAATGGTTGGTTATTACTGCCAGTTTATCCCCCACTTTTCTGAGATCACAGACCCTTTGGCTTATTTATTACACAAGGAATTTTCTTTTTCCTGGGAGGTGCCGCAACAATAAGATTTGACCTCTTACGCCAATCTTCATTTATAACTCCAGTTTTATCTCACCCTGATTTTATAAAACCTTTTATTTTACTTACTAATGCCAGTGATGTTGCTGTTGGAGCCATCCTGGCTCAGCATGATTCTAACTTTGTAGATCACCCTAGCATATTATAGCAAAACTCTCTCTAAAGCGGAATGCATGCACAGCATTACTAGAAGGGAATGTCTTGTGATACTGTTAGCACAAAGCATTTTCGTCCTTATCTTTATGTCAACCAATTTAAAATTAATAGTAATCATGCATCCTTAAAATGGTTACATAAAATGAAAGACACTGATATAATTTTAGCTAAGTGACCTTTAAAGCTCCAGAACTATAAGTTCAATTAAACATCGCACTGGAGCTAATCAAAATGATGATGGACTTTCTCATTTTCCCACACTCAGCTTATTTTTTGCTGAAGAGAATCGCATTTTTGACCCAATTGGTAGGCCTGAACTTTGGAGTTGCAAATCCAAGGATATTGTAACAAGTTACAAGCCTTAGCTGTGGAAACCCCAATTTAGTGAGGGTTTAATCTATAAAAAATTTGGAGCTAAGTGGTTGACATTTATTTGACCCTCTGCTAGGACAAATACTATTATGGAAGTTATCAATCCACTAGTTGTCAGGCTGTCAATAAAACCCTTCGATGGTTAAAAGATCACTGTTTTAGGGATAATATAATTATAACCGTCCATGATGTGTTAGAAACCTGTATTACTTGTCAAAAACAACGTGGTGTGAATCCAATCTACCAGAATAAAATTGTGGGACATTTTTTGAGCCGTTTTCACTATAGTATTGATGAGGTAGGTCCCCTTCCTAATGTATGTATGGTCATTGTTATATTATACTTTCTATTGATAATCTCAGTAAATAGATTGAGCAGTTTTAGTTTCATTCTTTATATCTAAAGACACAGCCTACTTCCTTTTGAATAAGTTTTCACCTGACATGGCATCCCAAAAGTTCTATTATCTGATAATGGAACAAATTTTATTTTCATTGAGTAACTGAACTTACTAGAATAATGGGCACCTACCAATCATTTACTTCTCCATATCACCTTTCACAAATGGTGAAGTTCAATGTGACAATGGAACTATGGTAGTCATACTTAGAAAAATGTCCCCAGCTGATCCTAGCTGATGGAACTTATATTTACTCAGTGTGATGTTAGTCTATCAATTTAACCTTCATCACATAATTCGTTGTTTCCCTTTAAAGCTCTTTTTGGTTGAGGGTTTATCTTATCCTTAAGTGTACAACCTATTATTGATATTGCTACTCCTCAAACTAATGAAATCGCCATGAAAGGGTTGCTGATGAAATTATATAGTTACAAGCCCTAGCTTCACACTCTCATTCTATTACTAACCCAAAATAATGGACTTAAGCTAATGCTTGCCAACCTATCCTAGCTGTATACCAAGTATGAATCTTGTTTTATTTAACCTTCAAAGACCTGGAGGTCAAGTTCATAGACTTGTTTCTTTATGTTATGGACCATATCAAATAATTTATGGTCATGTGATTGAATCTTCTGTTAAAACCATTGATACTAACTTTGTTATTAACTGAGTCCACACTCAGTTCCTATAAAAAGTATGTGCCCCTAGGCAAGATCTTGAAGGGGTATTGTTGAGAAAACTCAAGATGCCCAATTTATTGCAAAAGTGAAAATCACTATATCCTATGATGATGATGTTAATCATCCACCCTCAAAATTGATCCCATTTGAAAAGGTTTTTATGACTTAACAAAAATTAAGATCTCAAATTTTTCACCCTTATAAGTCATCAGTTGAGAGAGATCTTCCCTCTTTTTTAGTACTAGATGGTGAGAGATCTTCCCTCTTAGACACGTCAATCAACTTGATCCCATACTAAGTTTTCTCCTATAAATATCTCTGTTTTTCAAAATAAATAGGATATAACGTTTTCTTGTAATCTCTTATTTCAACTTGCTGCTTATTTCAGGTTGTGAAGCCAAAACATATTGAATTATCTCAATTTGCTGATATGATGACTTGTGAAGGCAAAACATATTGAATTGATGAGGATAATATTACCTTCAATATTATGCTAGTGCCACGAAACTACTGAGTTTGTAGTCTTTAAAGCAACTGCTCAACTGAATTTCTGGGAGAAACTCCAATACACATCCACTCCTGCCTGAATAATACCACCTAGGAAATTTGGCTCGTCATTTTAAGCAATGTCACACTTGGAAACATATCTATACAGCCCTAATACATGAGTTTGGAAGCAATTAGACCTTGTAAAATAAGAATCAGTTGTCTAAGGACAATCAATGAACAAAGGAGAAGGTTATGTGAGGTTTACCAGCTTATTCTATGCCCAAGCACAACCTTTGTAACCATTAATTTTATAACATTGGATGACGCCATAACTGTTGTCAATCCATGCTAAGAGCTTATATAGATGTCCAAAATGTACATCATTGGTTGGAAGAGCAATTTTACTTGTATCCAGTATCTTAAAGAAAATCTTAATGAATTTCCTGCGTCTACTCTGATATTGAGTCCTCTTCATCTGTCTCTCTCAGCCATCTTCAAGTTCAAATTGCTGAGAACCAGAAGAACCCCAGACCTCAATGATCCTACTTCAATGGATTTTTCATAGAGCCAAGTATTGTTGGTTTAGACTTGCCATAGAGGAAGAAAAAAGCCAGTCAGCATGAAAGATGAAGTGCTTCATGATGACATACCTTTACCACCTTAAGAATGTAAAGTGACTCTAATGCGTCTAGTATTTTCATACCATAAGAAAATAAAACTTTTGCCCTCAATAATAAAGAACCCAATATGCTTGTTATTCTTCTGATGAATCTCCCATGTTTATCACTCTGCGCCCATCAGTATGGGAGTGTTAAAATTTGGGACACTTGATGGTAGTTCGCTTCTGCGCCCTGATTTCAACTGCACAGATTTGTGACCATTTGTGTTGATTCTTTGTATATATTAACTGGGGAAATAACTAGTATACAGACTATTATTGTTAATTATCTAAAAGCCACGTTTATTAAAGGTTCCAACGCTAGACGAGCGCTTCTTCATCTTAATGATATTTTTGATCCTATAGGGAACAATTCCCTATTCTTTTCCACAGATCCAAGCGGAAACTTGATAAAAACAACTAAGGATATCTGATCCTTACAATCTTATCCCAAGAATAATGCTATACAACCCATGTATAAACAACATAAGTTATTATCAAGTTATACTCTAATTTTATGGAAAATTAGATGGTTTTAATAGTAAAATAAGCACAAAACTTTTCAGCTGACCGCTGGGAATTATTTGCTCTCCTATACTGGGTTGACCCTTAAAATTTAGGCACCAAATCTCATCAGGTATCAATGCCTTGATTTTCTTAGGCAGCGTAATCCTCAGTATTTGGTGATGAATTTATTGGTGCCATGAACTCAATACCAATTGTGTTGGCCAATGATTCTACCATTTGTCCCAAGCGTTAGAATACCTAGGTAGTCTCCAATGCCTCCCCATCCATTTGCTCTGAGTGATTCACCATATTTAAACTTTCAGTTGTTGATCCCAAATCAAATTGTTTCTCAATATTATTGAGGACGATTCATAATGAGAATGTCTTTAATTGGCAACCATTACTGAGATATTAAGTTGCCTCACTACAATAGTTAGCTATAGGTGTTGTTCCCTCATCGAATTTATACTTAATACTACTGGGGATGATGCTAATAATAATCTCATTAGTTGACTGATGTTGTTGATACTTTATAATTATAACTTAATCAAAGAATTAATTAATCTGTTAAAAGGTTGGAAAATGTGGTCATCTCAAATCTCAACATATCTCCCCCTCTTGACTAGATTATCCAATGGAAGATAGAACCCTCAGGAATGGAAGCCATCTCAACTTGTGCTCATGTTTAAATGTCATTTTTCTATGAAATCAGAGGATTTCAGCTCTGTTTGCACTCAACGCTTATATGCTCTGCTCAGCTTTGTGACTTCTTGTCCTTGGTTGCTACCCTCTGCCACCTCTTCTTGAGCGCAGTTCCCATGAATCATGCCACACCAGTCCCATCTAAGCATCCTTTCCAAAAAGATGAATTGGTCTACCTGTACAAACCCCAGGATGGGTTCCCAATGTCATCTTGCCATTCAACCTGTACTATCCCCAGGATGGGTTTCAACAACTTGTTAGTTACTATTCCAGCGAACCTAGTTTCATCCTGTTCTGATCCTGCCAATGCTTTGGACGCATGCCCATCATTGTCTTTCCCTTCCTTCACGCTTGGTAGGTGGGAATATCGTCAGATGCACAACCATCCAGAGAATAAAAACTGATTTTTATATTTTTTTGTTTTTTTTTATTTTTATGCAATTTTTTATTTTTTTATAAATATTATTATTCCACTTAAATCCAATACTTTAAGCATTTTGAATGGACTCTATTGACTATGTACCATCTCCAATATTCTTAATCATATAAGCATCTTTTGCTGAAAAGCAATAATTTCAAATAGTCCCTATCTTAGGGCATACAACTTATTTTTCTTCCCAAATCCATGGGTATCGCAATATGTTACCCAGTTGCCCATATGGTACTCTTTCAACGAAGGCTTATTCTGATCATGTATTTTCTTTGCAAAGATTCTTCTTTTCATTATCATTTGAATGCCTTAAATAGTAATTCAATCAGAATAAAATCCAGTTGGGATAGATACCGTTCAACACTCATCCCCAAAGATGGCTCCACTGCAGAATAAAAATTGGCGGCATTGCAGCCTTTTGCCCATATAAAAGTTTGAAAGATGTTTTCTCTGTTGCTGAGTGGTAACTGATATTATAAGCAAATATGACCAAACTCAGATATGCTCCCCAAGTGGAAGTTTTACAATGACCAACTTTCATAATGTTGAGGCTAGAGTTGCATTCACTATTTCACCATCCCATTCATTTCTGGACAATAGGGAACAGATACAACACTTTGTATTCCCATTAGTTTGTTTATCCTGGGAATCACATAAGATGTAAAATTGGTCCTGTTGTCACTGAGGATAACCTAAGGGCAGCCAGCTGATAGAACACTGGTCAAGTATGAACTTCGCCACACTCATTGAATCCACCATACTGAGGGCTTTTGGTTTTGACCCATTGGGTTAAATGGTCTATTGTGACGATTATGTACTTCACACCTCCAGTGCTGACACTCAATGGTCCCATAATGTCTATAGACACCGTGTGCCATGTAAAACCAGGGCGTACTAGTTGGTACCCCATGACATTCTTGTACGGCTTGTGAAGTTGACACGCCTCACAACAGGCTAGTTAATCCATGACATCATAGTTGATCAATTCCCAGCAATAATACTGGTGAATATGATCCACTGTCTTCTTTAGGCCACCATGGCCAATGACTTTATGAACAGCTCAAATTTTTTCGCTCAACACAATGGTTTGGGAAATAATACTTTTTTCCCTCCAATTATTTTATATAATTGATTGTTCTTAAATTTGGTATTTTCCAATGCTTTTCAAAGCGCGTTTTGAATTTTGAGGGTTCATCCCAGATATCTCCTTTGATCATCCGCTGAAATAGCATATCTGCCTGATGGCTAGATCAAATGAACAACTGGCAATTGAGACAATCCGTTGGAATTCTGATGCACCAATACAGCCCTGTGAATAATTTCAAAATCATATACTTGCAGCCTTAAAGCCCAGTGTGCCAATTGACGCTCTGGTTCCTTTAGATTATGAAGCCAGCGCGGATATGAGTGGTCAGTTATAACTCTAAAGTGAACCAATATATGTAGACTCAAAAATTTTACAGGCATGGATTACTTCCAGGCACTCTCACTCCATTATAGTAAAGTTCCTTTCAGCTGGCGACAGGGTTCTACTCATTTAGGCTACTGGATGTTTGTCCCTGTTGTTATCCAATGGACTTATAAAGGCCCCAATCACTGTTAACAAGGGATCCAATTGGATCATAAATTACCGATCAAAAATCTGGGTATTTCAAAACTGAGTTGCTCATGAGATATTATTATAGCTTATCAAACGACTTCTGTGCCTCATGCTTCCACAAAAATCCCTTTTTTGGATCCTTCAGTAGGTGAAATAAAGGCTCAGCAATTCCAGCAAAGTGTTTGATGAATTTGCAATAGTATCCAATAGTTCTAAAAAAGATTTGAATGTATCAAACACTTTTGGGGTTGACATCATTTAATAGCTTCTATTTTCATGGGTTGCAATTGTAATCCATTAGAGTTTATGACAATCCTTAAGTATTCGAGCTCTTTTGAAAAAAAGCACTTTCTTGGATTAATTTTTAGATTTGCCATTGCCACCCGCTTAAAAGCATCCCACAAATGCTCCAAATGATCTGTGAAGGTCCTGCTAAAGATGTTGATATTGTCTAAGTATACTGGCATGCATGATAACTTCAAATTGCTGAGTATTGAATACATAAAACGCTGGAAAGTTGCCAGTGTTTTGCATAAACCTTGGGGCATTCTGGTGGCTGATATAATCCTTGCTCAGTAAATGTCACACATTTTTCCTGATCTTCTTTTGGAAAAACAATTTGGCAATAGCTAAAACTTAGGTCCATAGCCAAAAAGTAATTTCCGCTCCAGGAGATCAAGCACATCATTAATTTGGGGCAGTGGATAGGAGTCTTTCTTAATGATCTTGTTTAATTGGCAATAATTGATTACTACTCATTTTATCCATCCTTCTTTTTCACCAAGAGGATCAGGCTCACCCATGGGCTTGATGATGGAACAGTAACCCATATTCCACTAACGTACTGATTTCATCGCTGAAATCTGCTTTTGCTACTATTGACCTTCAAGCAGGTCTCACTCTTATTGGTGGAAATTCCCCACTATCAACTTTGTGGAGTACGATTTTTGCATATCCCAATTAATAATTGCTTAAGAAAATATCTCCCAATATTTTTCAAATAATCAGAGTAATCCTCTCTCTGATTCTTGTTCAGAATGGCTAGCTGCTCATGATCCTCTAATACGTTGATACTTTTGGCAGTTTCCACTGGCAATCCAATTTTGGAAAACAATCCAAAATCATAAAAGGAACTAAGTTCCGCTGTCAGGAGCAGTGTAGCAAACGCAATGATCTGATTCTTTTCAATTTTCACTGTCTTCTTTCCCAGATTGGCAAAGAGTACTCATATTTCTTATATGACCCAGCATTAAAAATCCCTGGTGCCAAACACGGTTCAATCCTCAATTTTCTCCATGGATTGACAATTTTCTCATATGCTGTTAAGGGAGTTCCATCATTAACCCAGTGTTAACTATGATTTGTGCTCCCACCAGAATAGTGTTCATTGCGCTCATCATTAAAGGTATTCCGAAATTCACCATAATTTCCATCAGCATTGCTTTCTGTTTTCATCCAACTAATTTATAGTGAATGGGTATAATACCATCATTATAAATAAAGTTGAAAAATTATTCCTTTTATTCAGTGGATTCTCTCCCTCCCACTGGTACACCAAAGGCAACATCTGCCCCAATATTTTCAGGTTGTTCACTTCAAAATTGCATTTCACCCATACTTTCTCAGGAACTCTTTCTCAATAAGTATATCATAATTTGAATTGGCCAGCACTATGGCAGGGGCTGACACTATCAGCAGTCCAAACTGAAGTGGGAGCGCACTGGAGGCTCCACCTAAGTTGGTATTGTCTGGTTTTGCCGTCCCATACTCTTTTCGATGCTCCAATTCCGATGAGATCTTCAGGGAATGACTATTTTGATGGAAACAACGTTGATGGGCGCACAAAGTATCAATTATTGCTCATACTCTAATCCTATTGACTAGAATATTGACATGGGTACACTCCAAGTTTTGCAATAAAGTACCTACTGAATGGATAGCGGCCTTATTCACCAAATCAAAAGTGTGAATTATTTGAGCGGATAAATCAGGAAATAACATCTTAGTTGCACTTATAGGTAAGGAAACGTTCTCCTCATCCAACTTCGTTTTGACTAAGTCTGCAGGTCTTTCCGCAGATCTGATTTTCTCGCCAACTGTCATGAATAGGGTCAAGCAGTCTCATTAACGATTTTGGGTTCAATTCCCTTTGCTTTGGCTCTAGTTATCATATTAACATCCATGTTAACCACCTGATGGAGTAGATCATGTGCATCATCGTCCACAAATAGGCCAGAGATATTGATTTAATCATTCATTATATCAGGTGGAACAGGTTTATCTTCATAACTAGAAAGTCCCTGGTCTAAATTGCTAGTCCTTTTCCCACATGTGAATCAGTTACGTTGGTCTGAACAAGATTGATATGATCTTTTGGCTTTTTGTCCTGACACTGAGCTTTTACATGGCCAGGGTAACTGCATTAAAAACAGCAGATTAACGATTTGTCAACTTGTCTTTGAGATTTGGGTTTAATTATCATCACAATTTAAATCTCAGATTCTGTAGGAAGTTCAAAAATTTTAACAATATCTTGAGCCATTGTTTGTATTACTTTTTTTAAGTGTGAGGGGTAACATTGTATTTGGGTCTGAGAATCTTCATATGGTCCACCATCTGTGAGGTTGTTGTTTGAGTTACTAGTGCTGCCACAATAATTTGATGCAGTTCTTGGTAGGTCTGAAGTGCCATCTGCATGGCTATGCATGAATTAAAGTCACTTAGCACATTCCCCCATGCCAAGTTCTGGGATTCTTGGTAAAACTGGTCGGCAATACTAGTAAGAGTCTCGTCCATGTGGAATTGTATACCCATGAATTCCTGCTTGTAATTAGCCATCCAAGTAGGACTTCCAAAATACAACATGATCATTTTTTTGCTTCAGCGTATGACCAGTTGTCCTCATTAAGCTGAGGTAGCACCAGATTATGGCAATTAGTGCTAAGACACTTCATTATGGTCACCACTTTCTTAAAGTACACATAACTAAGCATGGTCATATCAAAGAGATGTGGAAATGCTGGGGCGTTATCCCAGTGAAAGGTGGGCAACTTTTAAACATATATTAAAATTCCACAGTTCCTCCACTCATAGGAAATTCTTGCCCAACGACTCAGGTAGCCATAGGAGTGGCTTTGGGAGTCATTTACAACACACCAGAAAATGATCTAGGCATATTTTGGGGCAGAGAGGTCTTTCCAACTGGAGTTTCACATGTTTTTCATCTGCCTCGTTTGCCTATATTGCGCACAATCACATTTGTGATTTTCCAACTCCTCAATATGCTTCATCACTCTCTATATCCTCATGAAACCACTGGATGAACTCTCAGTCCTTTTCCCATTCTCTCTTTTGGAATAAAACTTCCTTAATAAGTTCACCCTCTTTTCACTTCAAAGAGGCAACTTTTTCACACAGGTTATTATTTGAAGTTCAAACTGGTTCAAGCACCTCTTCCCTCTAATTAAACGCTCCTCCAAGGCATTAACGGTGGTCTGAGATTCCAAGCTAAACACATTATGATTAAAGGTCTTTATCTCCTTCCAGAGCTTTTGAAGCCCATCCTTACAAGACATTTTGGTATAATTTCTCTTTTGACAACTCAACTAAACCTATAATGAGCACCAATCGTTAAAATCTGGGACGCTTGATGGTAGCTAGCTTCTAAGCTTTGATTTATACTGCAAGATTCTTGACCACTTACGTTGATTGTTTAAAATAGATAATCTGGGGCAATAATAGAATGCATACTATTATTGTTGATTGCACAAAAGCCACGTGAGTAAAGGGTCCAACGCTAGATAGGTGCTTCTTCCTCTTAAAGATACTTGATACTGGTAGGGAACACTTTCCCTATTCTCTTCTTGCAGAGCCAAGCGGAGACTTGATAAAACCAACCTAATGATATCAGATCCTTGCACTCTTATCTCAAGAGTAATGCTATACAACCAATGTATAAACAACTAAGTTATTATCAAGTTTTAATAAAATTTTATGAAATATTTGATGGATTTAATAGTAAAATAAGCACACAACTTTCCAGCTGTCCTATGGGAAGTATTTTCTCTACTATACAAGATTTACCCTTAAAATTTAAGCACTAAATCTCGTTGGGTATCTTACCTTGATTTTCTTAGGTAGCATAAAACTTGTGTTTGATGACAAATTTATTGAGCCAGGAAATCATTACGAATTGTGATGGCCAATGACGATTCTACCATTTGTCCAAAGCGTTAGAACGCCAAAGTCTAATGACTTTCTCCCTGTTTGCTCTGAACAATTCTCCATATTTCATTTTTTGGTAGTTGCTCAAATCAAATTAATGATCAATATTTTTGGAGATAACCAACGAGAATATCTTTAGTTGGTGACTGTTGCCAAGATATTAAGTTGTACCACTGCTTAATTCAACTATTGGGTGATGTTTCTATTCAAATTCTTGCTCAATATCATTGGGGATAATTCCTGACAAAAATATTTAGTTGGCAACCTTTGCCAAGATATTAAATTTTTATTAGAAATTGTCAAATTAATCAGTCAATAGGTTGGATAATCTGTTCAACTGAAATTTCAAAAGGGAATTTAGTTAGATATATACTGTTTAAGAACATAAGATCCCTGTCCATGCCATTTTCAACAGTGGTCCACCAAGATGTCATTTTATCTAAAATAATAAAGCGTATTAGAGTAGCTCTTTTTGCCTCACTATATAGATTGTTATACTGCTGGACCACAATGCACTTAGTCATTATGCCTAGTCCTCGCTGACCATTCATTTTTTAGTAGCTTTCAATGAATACCTCATCCATTGCTTTAAACAACTTAAGGTATGACCTTCTCCTCACAACCCAATTTTTACAGGCTTTACCGCTGTCATGCACTGTGATAACGATTTTTATCCCTTATAAGACATAGGGTCCCATTGGTTATTGAGACCTCCTGCAACGCCAAGAAAGAATTTAAATGTTGGACTTGCTTATTGGCAAAAAAAAAGTTGGTTTGATAGATTGAATATCATGTAAGGGGTTCTTAAGTACAGATAATCATCTGCAGTAGATGGCCAAGAGGGCATGCCTATTTATCTGCCTAATCTGACTACTATACCGCCAAAGTCTTAGGTCATCTTTGATACCTAGGTATAGATCAATATTTTTTGGGAAAATTGCTGGAAATTCAAGGCTTGGATTACCCATTCATCAAAGAGGTCCTTACCTGTCAAGAAATTTTTATCTTACCTATGCTGGATCTATATTGATGCTGCTAGCTAACCTCACTGACAAACCTAGGACATTGAGGCCTGATAATCCAGCCGCTTATGTTCATCTACTTTCTGTAGAAGCCATCGCTGACACTCATTGCTTTAGAAGTCTAAGGTATTTTTGGTAATAATCACCCCATTGTTACTCTAGTCGTCACCTCTAGTGGGAATGAGCTCACCAGCAAACAACAGAGCCAAGTTGAGAAATCACTGAAATGATACGCTGATCTCTTCTCAACATCTACATATCATTTTCAGATAAAGGAACGGTGTTTAAGATCATATTGAGATTAGGATGCTCAACCCAATTGATCTCATCACTACCAGAAGAGTAAGGTTGAAGAGGCTCAGGTAGCTGTTGAGCTCAAGCAGCTACTCAAATCCAGGCTATTAATGCCTTCCCATAGCCCTTGGTCCTCCCCTCTCTTGTTAGTTTTAAAAAAGGATGGTAGTCATTGTTAGTGATGAGATTCAGAGCCTTGACTCCATTTTAAAGAAGGACAGTTACCCATTGCCCTGGATTGATGACTCTCTTTGCTTGCTTTTTGGATTACAATACTTTCCACTATGGATTTTGCTAGTGGATAATAACAGATAGAGCTAGAATTAGTAATCAAATCAATTTTACACTTATAGCCGATGAGGGTCTATTCAAGCCAATTAGGATGCCTTAGGGCCTTTACAACGCGCCAGCCACCTTCCAACGCGCCATGGATAGGATCTTAGAATTTTAAGCTATACTGTGTCCTTGTGTACCTCAATGATATCACTGTTTTCTCATGAACTTTCAAAGGTCACATGGAAAGTTTATAGGAAGTATTTAATCGTCCAATAAAGGCCTTAATAAAGCTCAAGTAGTCAAAGTGCTTTTTTTTAAGTCTGAAATGGAATTCATCGGAAACAAGGTCTCAAAAAATTAAATTCAGCCATACCAGTGGAAGTTTCAGCCATTCAGAAGATGCACGCCCTAATAGCCTTAGGGATATCCAGATATTCCTTAGCATGGTGGGTTATAATCAACAGTTCATCCCTTCAGTGTGGCAACAAAGCTGAACCCTTGGTTTGCCTTCTACAAAAGAATGTACCCTTCAAGTGTCATCCTGAACAAGAACATGACTTAATGAATCGAGAACTGCTATTTTCATTAAGCTTATTTTAGCTCACCTTTATTTTGAAAGGCCATTTTTGGGATTCACTGATGCTAGCAACATCTCAGTCAGGGCTATACTAGCTCATCACGATGCAGATTAGGGTTAACCATCCTGTGGCTTACTTTAGCAATACCTTAAGCAAGGCCAAACAAAATTATAACAACTCTGAGTGCTAGTGTTTGGTTTTTTTGGCAACCAAGCATTTCCAGCCCCACCTATATATGTCACCCATCTAATTGTCATCACTGACCATTCCTTGCACCAATGGCTGCAGCAGATGAAGGACCCAGACGACGAGTTATCTAGATGGGTGTTAAGGCTTCACAACTACGATTTTTACCACTATCTATTGTTCAGAAAAAATTCATCAGAATGCTAAAAGTCTTTTGGGGATGCCAGTACTGGCCGCCTAGACCCCTGAAGAAAATTGACTGTAAAAACTTATTGGACAGCCTGAAAAAGGGAGGTTAGAAAATAATGGAATCCAAATTGAACTCTAAATAATGATCCAGGACACCCAAATCAAAGAATGATTTCTTTATAAGAAAATTAACAAGAAATGGCTCCCTTATATCTTCTGTTCTTTTCAAATTGATGTATTCTTTAAGGGCACATGATCCTGAGACACAAGAGAATGAGAAAGACTTACAAATGGCTAAAAAGGATGCCATTAGGATCAGATGGTTAAGACCATCAAGGAAGTTCTATAGGCCTGTATGACTTGCTAAACCTAAGATCAGGCTTGTCCTTTATATCAACATTCAGCCACAGCTCGATCTAGTCCATTTTTTACCAATAGCATCAATTTGGTGGGTCCCTTGCCCACCAGATTACACGGACATAAATAAATCCTATTAGCTGTAAACTATTTGAACAGATGAAATAAAGAATTCTATGTTCCCACTGACACTGCAAAAGCCTTGGCCCTATTCCTTATCCAATCAGATTTTCAGTCAGCATGGATGCCCACAGACTCTATTTTCAGACAATGGGCCAAACTTCACCTCACGGATAGTAGAAGAATTAACTTAATTTTGGGACTTACCTGAGTTTTACTGCCCCAAATAATCCCTCAACTGATGGGATGGTGGCGCGTGCTAATGGAACTCTCATATCTATTTTGTGGAAGATGGCCGCCTCTGACCCTACGCTCTGGAGTCACTACCTACCCAGAGGCTTAATCCCTTACCAGATAAGCTACAAATAAATAATCAAAATGTTCCCCTTAGAAGATCTATATGGGCGTACCTCTCAACTACCCAGTAGCGTTCAGCCCCTACTCTATACCTTTTTTTAGTACTAGATGGTCCCAACCCTACTCTATACCTTCATGCCTGAGAAACCTAATTTTACTTGAAGTAATATGAGGAGACTTTCTAGATTTAAGGCCTCGCCACTCATGGAATTATTACCACCACAGAAAGGAAGACATCCTGATTACATGTCAGAAAACTCTCTTTACCAATTTTTCAATTATATGACTTAGTTCTTTTTTATCACCATTAAACTGGAGAATGCCAGAAATAGCTTGACATTTTTTAGTACAACCTTTATAAGGTCATTAATAGACGTACTATGAATACTTGCATAGAGATTGTCTGCAACTCTCTCATTTCCAGCGAGGTAGTGAGGAATGCCCAACCACACAACCAGGGAACAAACCACTAATTACAGGAAAAACAAGTCACTAAAGAGGATTCCAGTACCCAGAGGCCCCAGGGAGAGGGTATACAGAATTAAATAAAAATTAAAAAAACTAAAAACGCAAGAACATAATTGGACCCCAAATTGGTTTCCATCACCAGGTGATGATCAGTGTCCAAGCTCTCTGAGCTTTTGATACACAAAGGTCCAAGTTTCACCATAGGCGTAACGGGGTTTGACAATAACTTGGAAAATAATGTAATGCCTATATTATTCAAGATATACTTCAGGAGTCAGAAAAAAGGTCAAGCAGCATGATCATACAAAATAAAACAAAGTGGGGTTGATCATAACCTAGTTGACTAACAAAGAAGGAGGGTCTCAAATATTATCATTAAACAATTGGAGGATCATCATCAATCAGATGAGGCACTGCGCCCAATAAAACCAATAAATGCAAATTTCCATCCATCATCAAACAGTAGCTTGTGTAAGACCACACTCAAGTAATTGACTGGAGTTAAATCCTCTCTAATTCAGCTATATTTTAAATTAAACATGTCTTGAAGCACCATTTTCCAAACAGATGTAAAGTTCAATCATAACTTATATATAGCAGGCATGTTTTAAGCTGCAGATGTAACACTCATTCGACCATCATGAACCCTTTAGAGCCAGCTTGGGCATATACTGCCTCCACCCAGCATTGGTCAAAGATGTGTTTTAGGTCAGGCAGGCCTGCCAACTTTTTCCTCTTGACCTCATCACGCCAGCCTTATCTATACAATCTGTCTTTTTAATAATGTCATTCAACCGTGACAAGACACCATTGCTGATGTCTATCAAGGGACAGGGGTAAATCGAGTACATGGCTAGTTCCTATGGCCCTATACACCCTCCAACAAGTCTTTAGGGGGCGTTGCCAGTATCTTAAATAGTTAGCGAGTCAAGATCACTACTATTAAATTGTGCCTCAATAAAGTTAACTCTTGAGCCCTTATATTTTAAGCTTGCCATTGAAGGCATCATTGGGATTTTGATCAGTAAGCATCTTATGCACAAGAATTGATGGAGAGCCTTCTGAAATTGTACCTCCACTTCCCAAATCTCAAAAATCTGCAGCTCTCACCAATGCTGTCATGAGGATAATGCAGAACAATGAGGGCATCGACCAGGCGGCCAATATGGAATGAGTTTAAAGATTTTATTGTATGGGCCAGGGAGGTCCCCTTGACACCAATGTCCCCACGCACTCTAAAAGTATTGACATAATCTAGCCCAGTGAAGTAGTCTATTTCACCCCATCTTTTTGTCTTCATCAACCTCTGTACTAGTTTTCAGATTTAAGCCCATTGTAAACCTCAGATACAGTTAAGATCTGTTAAGATGATAGTGTTAATACAGAGAATAGAACTGAGGTTAAGAAAGAGTTTGAGGATGGGAAAGGACTTGAAGATGGACCACAAACTGCATTAATTAAGTTAATTGGCTGCAGCTTGAGGTTGGGGCTGACAGTTGGTATCAAGGATGAGGCTAGAATGGATAATGAGGAGAGAGCATTCTCTTTCTCCTAGTTTTAAAATCCAAACCCACCTTGGAACTGCTTCAGGGGTGTGGGCGCTCCTAGAGGGTGGAATTATAGTTGTACTGTGGGATTCCTCAGCTGATGGTGTATGGGGCTGGGCGGTAATGAGGGTTTGGTGGCCTGGACCTTTGCCCCTGCACCCAAAGTTGAGAAATCTTTTGGCACAAAGAGAGTCATCTTCTTGATGCAAGTGTAACTTAAGATCAGGAATTTCACAGGGTTTGGCAAGTTTATCCCTTTCACCAGGAGGGCGCAGCCCCAGCATTCATCCACCATGTGGGCGATGTCCAACTTAGTGTGAAGTAAGGGAGCTGGAGGTTGCTGATTCCATTTTCTAAGAAAAATAAAACCTCTTGATCCCTTAAAGGCTGCTCCCTTGAGACTTACAAACACATTTTAAAATTATCAGAAACTTATAACAATAAGTCATTGTATAAATTTATTAACAATTTTTAGGCTTATTTTGTACCTTTGCTAGTACAATATTGATCATTGTAACACAGGATAGTTGCTGACATAATGGATCCTCAGAGGTGAAAGTGCATATTCATCACCTCTCTACAGCCATTCCCACTCTTTAGTGCCATACTAGAGAATTTAAGACTTCTAATCCATACTTCTCTAAGTAAACCAAATTTTAGAATCAGTATTTCTCCTTGAAAACATCCAAACCTACTTCTTCTGGTGATAGATAAAAAAACTTAATCTACTTCTAGACCCTTATAGGGGTTTTCTCGCCTCATTATTATGATGTTAAATTTTTAGGTAGCATTTAATTCCTGACTCACACAGATAGAGATAAAATAAACTATCTTATAGAGTTAACCACTGATTAGAACACCAAAATTATAATTTTTTGGGGGGAAGGCCAGCTACAGAACAGAAAATTCTGATAATCAACAACAACCAAGACTAAGATACGCGGGAGGCACCCCAGAGCTAAAGCTATCTCTTGTTGCCAGAGGGAAAGCCAATGGAAGGAAGAAGGTTATCATGATAAGAGGCTTGCACCACTATTGAGCGCATATGAAGGAATGAGACTGAGGTGAGGTACCACACAGGGAACCCAGATGAAAACCATATGTCATTGGCGGGATGGCAAATTGCAAACAACCAGGCTTGGGAGATTACCATAAGGTGCAAATGGAAGAGATGCACACCTCCTTATAGGATTAGAGCTAAAAATCGGAAGAAGGGCAAATGTATATATCATACACACAACAATTGCCACAACTAAAACGTGGAGGGAAGGGTGGATGATGAAAGTCAAGGCAAGGGAAAAGATGTCCTTAGACAGGCTGAAAGCCTGTGTTTTCTCCTGGCAAAAGAGATAATGAACCTCATGCCAGATCTCTGTGAAAGCGGACACTCTTTCAAGCGGTGGACCAAAGTCCCATATTGGTTACACACAACACATGAAGAATGGAAAGTCGTTGGACCACTCTGCAGTATGTTATACCCGCTTCAATAAGCGCCACACATGGGAATAAACCTGTGGCTGTAATAGAGGGTGGTCGATGTACTTCCAATTGTCTTTCTGAGTTTTCAGGGAGTATGGGATGTCAAACATGTCAAGGTTGTCAGGGAAACATTAAGAAGTTTAGACTGGCCTGCTAGTCAAGTTGCAGAAGCACCCAAAAAGCATGACAGAATTCCAGAGGATTGCCACTCAAACAAATTATATGGCATGGGAAGATGGGAAACAAATTCTCGTTGATGTGTGGCAAGTTTGAAGAGAAACCTGGCAATGAACCAGGAAGTTACAACTCCAGAACTTGTGGACCTTGCTGCAGGAAGTTGTACTAGCGACTAGATGTTTTGAGATCTCATGGAAGGGGTCAATACAAAAGCAGAGGCAAGGGGCAGATCCTCGCATGAAGGCGAAAATAAAGGAGCTCACAGGATTCTGATACCTGTTGGCAGATGGCTTTAACGACAGGTCCAAATTTCCAGAATTTTTTACTTGATAAATCCAGTTAACTACGGAGGGAGCTATTGTGACTATTATAAGTGGTATTGCCCAGCCAATGTAGTAGCTGAAGGGCCACAATGTTAGTGCTATCGGGAGCTCATCAAGAAGAATTGGAAGTTAATATAAAAAATTTGGAAATCAAGGGGAATTCTAATGTAAAGTGAATTTTAAAAAATGAACCAACATTATTCTCAGTGTGATGAGACTGCATAAATAGTGCCTAATTTGGGACAGCTTGTCAAAGCATGTTATCAGGCCCTCAAAATTACAACCTAACCCTGCGAAATTTTTGAGGGAGGGAGATAACTATTTAAACTGAACTGACATCAAAGAAACAGGTGTCAGGCTAAGTTACTATTAATTTGACAGCAAACGACTGACTCAAGGCTTTACTGATTTTCTGATGGTTTTTGCAATGGCATCTGGCCCAACTGGCAATGGGATTTACTTAGGGCCACCTCACATAGGGATTTTCCCAACAGGTCAGAAACAGGTTCAGGATAGCCAACCCACCCATGCCCAGTCGCTGAGGCATTCATTCAGCTAAGTGGGTACCATTGATTGTCAATCCAGATTTTTGAAATGGGTTCTCGTGCTATTGGCAACAGTCCCTGATAGAGATACATACCCGTTGGGCTTTGTCCCTGATGATTTTGAGGGGAATTTGGAATCAGCAACCTCACTGCCAAATGGCTTGATACCATCAGGATTTCAATCTAAAATTCATTGCTTGTCCCATTTTAGCTATGAGTTATACGCCCGTTGGGCTTTATCCTCTTAGACTTCAGAGCAAGTTTCAAACTGACAACACTTTTCAATGACCTGATGCCATTGTCAAGTGCTACCAAGGTTTTGTCATTTAATATCATATCTAACAAATGTGCGATCCCATAAGGCCTCATTACTGAGGTTGTAAGACATTTTGACTTTGACTTCGAGGGCTCAGCACCAATAACTTCAGAAAGACCTTCCAGCTCAAGAGGGTGGTGGTAGTTACTGATGATTTTTGCGCAAATTTCCTTGATTCGCCATACTAATTTGGCTGAGCAAGCGTGGGGACAGGGGGAGGAATCTTCAGAGTGAGAGATGTTGCCCAGTGCTCGTTTACCACATGGGCAAGGTCACCGTTGTGACGAGAGGTACAGCCTCCCTCTTTAGACAATTTTTAATAAGAAATGGGAAAACTGACAGTACAAGCAGAGGAGAAGGTTGTCCTGGACTTACATTGCCCTTTCCTTTTGCAAAAGGGGGGCACCACCACCAGGAAACTGCGCAAGAGTTACATTTTTGAACCTTGGGAAACTTGATCAACATTGAAATAGCAACTTTTGAGGGGGAGGGGAGCATTGAGGTGGGACACATGAAAAGCCTCAACCAGTTCCATGCGGTTTGCTCATTCTCAGGCCTTGACCCAACTGTTCTCATAGGCTGTATAACACTTCCAAGCGAATAGAATTTTAACAGACATCCAAGTTTGGCGGGAGGCTAAAATGCTCTCCACTTTGGCCTCTTCACATCCTCAATCATTTAGCTCAGGGTCTAAGGGGATCTCCCCCTTAAATGGGGATACTGAGATACATGGAAGACTGGATATAGCTTTCAGTGAGTTGGCAATTTCAACTGGAAAGCGCCATTACCAAAATTCTTCTCCACCAAGTGGGGACCTGAACGCTTGCTTGCAAACTTCTGGGAAGGTACCTGTAACCTCAAATGATGTGTATTAAGCTTGACATATGAAATACCACAATATCATGTGCAGGGAGCCATTTCTGGTCCGCAAACCACTTGTAGTCACTGATAGCCTTATTATGATGCTTCTGCACTAAGGCCTGGGTCGACTAATTGTGCTCTGAATGACCTGCAGAAGCTGGGACCTCTGGCCGCAGAAATAGACTGATTGAAAATGAGGGGTTGTACCCCAAGGTTGCTTCATATGGGGAAAACCCTGTAGAGGCATGTGTTCCATTATTATAAACAGATTGAGCGAGAGGAAGGTTGTTGGCCCAGGTATCCTGCGTGTCCGTAGCATAGAAGTGCAAGTACTGTTCTAAGGCCTGATTAGTTCGCTTGGTTTGCCCATCAGACTGGGGATAATATACTGTGGATCAATAGGGTGAAATTTTAAGATCAATAAAAGACATTCCAGAATTTCACTGTAAACCGGGGCCCATTGTTGTTAATAAACTCCTGCAGGAGACCAAACATAGAAAACACATGGCGCATGAAGAGAAGGGAAGTTCACTCTGAAGGAATGGCGGAAAAGCATGGGATACTTAGGGCAAATCTTTTAAAACGATCAACCACCATCATCACTACACCAAAATTTAAGAACAGGAATGTTCTACAATCAAATCTATGGACTCCAATGTCCATGGACCCTCAGTCTTTTGTAAAGCGTGAAGGAGACCATTCCTTCCTTATCAATCTGACTTAGCCCATGCGCAGGTAACACAATTAGTAATCCAAAACAGTACTTCTTTTGATAAGCCCACCAAATTATAGGTACGCCTAATCAAGTCAATAGATTTCTTATTACCCAGATGGCCAACTATGTGGGGCTGTAATGATCCTGAAACACTTTGGCTCTAAGAAGAGGAGGAACCCACACCTGTGACCAAAAATTAATAATACTCTCCGCCAAGGAATATAGGTAATGTTTATGAGCTGGGAGGTACATTAGCTCCAGAAGATCCACGCCTTTGGGGCAGGTCATTTGGGCAGCTAAGACCAGTAAAATAAGAGGCACATCAGGAGCTAAGCCCAATGATGAGACCATGTGAGGTACAATGTATAAAATTGAGTAAAGGGAATTACTGTGATTAGATCTTCATATGAGACAGTGGATCAATAAGAAGGGTTATGATTGAGGAAATCAGGGGTACATTTAACTCATGTTTTACAAAATCGCATCTAAAGTTGAAACTATATAAATCTTGGTAGGTTTGAGCCTTCATAGGTGCCAACTTCTGTGGTTTACAAATATACAGAAGGGCTTGGTGATGCATATGCACTGTTAACTCATGCTGGGCACCTGTACCAGATACTGCCAATGAGTCAAGGCCCTTGCAATGGCTGCCAACTCCTTACTGTGGATGGCCCAAGCTTGTTCAGTAGGAGAAAGCTTGTGGGAAGAATAGACGACTAGATGTTCTAACCAATTGTGCTCATGAGGCAGGATAGCTATAATTGCAACAGATGAGGAATCACATTCAAAGACATAGGGTTTGTAGGGATTTGCATGCTTTAGGATGGGGGGTGAAAAGAACACCTCTTTAATAGACTCAAATGCCTGCTGGCACCTGGGAGTCCAATGAAAGGGAACATTCTTACCAGTGAGTGGATGAAGTGGAGTGGCTGCTGGGATAGGGCCAGGGAAAATTTCTTCATGAAAATGATAGTTCCCAAAAATCTTCTCAATTGTTTTTGATATTGGAGTTGGCCATTTGCAAATGGCGTCCAACTTGTTGGGGGGAATAGCATACCCATCTTTTAAGACAAGATTGCCCAAAAAGGTAACCTCCTAAATATAAAACTTGCATTTCGAAGGCTCAACAAACAAGCCTGCCTTATGCAAGGCAGCCACTACCGCTTCCAAGTATAAGTGTGCTGTTTGGGAGTTAGGGAGTGTACCAAAATAACATCAAGGTATGCAGCCGTGCAAGTGAATTGGAGGTCACCCAGCACACTTTCATTAACTCTTTTAAATGTGGCCGCTGCATTCTTTAACCCAAATAGCATTATTCAAGAATTGTAGAATACCCCTTTTTGTTTGGATAGCGTAAGCCATTCCTGACTCTCATCACCTGAATTTGATTAAAGACATTAACAAGGTCAAGTTTAGAGAACACATGCAACTTACCAATCGCTTGACCAGTAGTTTGTTCCAATGGCAAAGGGTAGGGATCATGGACTGTAATCTTGTTTAGGTGAACATAACCCACGTGGGTATAAAGAGAACCATTTGCTTTCGTGGCAAAAATGATGGGAGAATCAACTGTTGAAGTCTCTTTGAACAACCACCCTTTCTTAAGAATGTCATCCAACCATAAATTGAAAGCAGCCTCCTCCTCCACTGTATGCGGGTACAAAGAACAGCTAAAATTCACCACCTGCACCATTGTGCTAAGCCCTAAATTAAATTAAGTATGAGGAGGGAGACGGTTTGCCTTCTCAAAATCGAAAATACTTTTGATACCCCATTAATGCCTCAGAGAAATCTGGTGGGAGGCCCACAGGGTAAACAAGGGAAGTAATTGAACTGCAACCTTGAGTTTTAGTAAGTTTATCCACTTAAGGAAACTCGCCCACAGTCTGGTAATTAGCAAATGACAACATATAAGACTCAAGGTGAATTCTAACATGCTGTCAACGCCACCAGCCCACCACCAAAATTACCAGAAACACCAAGTTTGGAATTGCAGAGAACCAATCGAAAAAGCTAAACTGGTGAACAGAGAAAGGTACTGGGCATCAAACTAGGTATGAGGGCTGGGAGGCAATGAAGCGACCATCACCGTAGGACCCAAGTACAGGTCAAGTTCCAACTGGTGGGCCAGCTCTACACTCATAAAATTACCCGCTGAATCAGTGTCCACAAAGGTCTCAAAGGACACGTGGTGAGCTCCAATACTAATCTTCATGGGTAATAAAAATAGGCGAAGTCCTGTTTATTGGTAGAATCAGTAGTTCCTGCTGATACTGAAGAGATAGATAGTAAATCAGGGGGAGGGTTGGACTCTTTTTTGGAGTAAAGTGGGGAATAGTAAGGGTTTGGGAACCATCTTTTTCAATATGGGCTTTTACTGACTCATTAGTAGATGAATCATGGAGATCCAACTTGGGCGTGAGGGCATTGGCTGACTCAGGGGCAAGTACCAATAATGGCTCAAATCTGGGAACAGAATTAAAATCACCGTTTGATAAACCAATCATATAGTTTCCAACCTAAAGGTGTGAAGCATGGCGAAGAGAGGCATTGATGGAGGACACAGCCTTACATATTTGTTCCACTGTCCCCTTAAGGGTGGACTGGACTTAATGATGAGCTCAGGTGGAATCCAACACTGATATAAAAATTGCTTGGAGAATATCATTAGAGAACTCAAGCGTGGAGGCCTGCTCATGGAAGGTTTTGATTGAAGAGGCCACTCCAGGGGCTTTGGCCTTAAAGTAATTGGAATAAACTTTCTGAACATGAATGGGGGCTTCAAAACTTCTGATAATGCATTGAATAGTGAGGCAGGATCACTCGCATGAGCAGTGGAACGCAGAAGTCCTCACACCCACCAACGGACTTCTCCTTCTACTGCATCCAAAAGGGTAACACCTTGATAGGCGTTGAATAGTGAAGCGGCATTATTTAGGGCAACAGCAGATTTTATTTGTACTTTATCAAGGCCGTTGAGGGCTTGATTAGCTATGTCTTGGGTGTGGACACTTGAATTTCCTTCTTGAGAATAAGTTAAGGGAAGAGTAGCGGCCCATGGGGCCGTGCTACCATGAAAACTTCTCCAAAGCATTTTAAACGCTGCTCAAAAAATTGGCGATTGATCAAACAAACAGAAGGATAAAACTACTGACTGCACGTTCATTTGGTAAAGGGTAATCACTGCAGCACCCAACTCAAAGAGAAGGGCGGAAATTTCTGGAAACAATGGTTGGTCGATTATGTCAGGGTAACGGCATAAGAAGTTTAGTTTGCCTATCAGTTAGGATTCAAAAGCACCCAAAAAAGCAAGCCATAATGCCAGAGGCATTGCAACTTGAACAACGTTGTATGGCATGGAAAGATGGTAAAAAAATTTAACTGATGTTTGGCAAGTGTGAAGAGAAACCTGACAATGAACTAGACAGCAACAACTCCAGACCTTGTGGGCCTTGCTGCAGGAAATTACACTAGCGGACTAGATGTTTTGAAATTTTTTATGGATGGGGTAACACAAAAGCAGAAGCAAGGGGGCAAATCCTCACATGAAGGTGAGATAAAGGAGCTCGCAGAATTTATGTTGCCTAGTGGCAGATGGCTTTAACGACAGGTCTTAATTCCCAGAAGTTTTTTTACTTGATAGATCCAGTTACCTACGGAGGGAGCTATTGTGACTATCATAAGTGGTATTGCCCAGCCAATGTAGTGGCTGAAAGGCCACAATGTTAGTGCTATTGGGAGCTCAAAAAGAAGAATTGGAAGTTAATATAAAAATTTGTAAATCAAAGGGAATTCTAATGTAAAGTGATTTTTAAGAAATGGACCAACATTATCCTCAGTGTGATGCGACTGCTTAAATAGTGTCTAATTTGAAAAGCTTGTCAAAGCATGGTATCAGGCCCTTAAATTACAAACTAACCCTGTGAAATTTTTGAGGGAGGGAGAAAACTAATTAATCTGAACTGACATCAAAGAAACATGTGTCAGGCCAATTCATTTTAGTTTGACCGCGAATGCCTTACTCAAGGCTTTACTGCATTTCTTAAAGTTTGTGTGATGTCATCTGGCCTAACGGGCAATGGGAATCCCCCAGGGCCACCCCACATAGGGATGGTCACAAAGGGTCAGAAACAGGTTCAGGGTGGCCAACCTGCCATTCCCAGTTGCTCGGCGTTCTTTCAGTATAGTGTGTACCATTGATTGGCATTCCAGATTTTTATAATGGGAGTTTTGAGCTTTCTTCAACAGTCCCTGAAGGAGGTACATACCCGTCAGGCTTTGTCCCTAATGATTTTGGGGGGAGTTTGGTGTTGGTGACCTCACTGCCCAAAGGCTCATTGCTATCAGCAATTTCAACTAAAGATTTATCGCTTTTCTCATTCTGACTATAAAATTACGCGCCCGTTGGGCTTTATCCCCATAGATTTTGGAATAACTTTTTGAACTGACGACATTATCAATGGCCTGATGCCATTGTTGAGTTTTACTGAGGATTTGACACTTAATTATGCATCTCTCAAATGTGCGAGCCCATCAGGCCTTGTTGCCAAGGTGGTAACGCATTTTGACTTCAATTTTAAGGGCTCAGCGCCATCAACTTCAAAAAGTCCTTCTAGCTCATGGGGGTGGCAGTTACCAATGATTTCTGAGCAAAGACCTCGATTTACCATACTAATTTGGCTGAGGCAAGTGCGGGGACAGAAGGAGGAATCTTCACAGGGAGAGCTGTACTCAGCGCTTGTCTACCACATGGGCAAGGTCACTCTATTTGAAGAGAGGTACAGCCGCCTTCTAGGACACTTTTTATTAGGAAATGGGAAAATTGCCTGATCCAAGCAGAGGGGATGCTCCACCAGACTTACAGATGTAATCCACACGGGCCATGGTAGGGCAACTGGGTACTAAATTGTTCAGAACCGCTTGCTCATGGACTTCCTGTTTGAAATGAGGAGTAGGGACCTGTCTGCAAAGTATGACCGCTGTTTTGATCCTCCATTCTGCACTCTGCATATTAAGGTGGATCATTTTAAAGTGGGCAGGGGTCCCATGCAGGCCTGCAGCAGATGAATGGGAGGCCATAAAGGTAACAAGAAAATTAGGGTGGGTGGGGTTTCAGAGGCCAAGGGTGCGGGCAAAGTCAGAGTGTTCTGCACGCAACCAGTGCTGGTCTTGGAGTGTGAGGTTGGTCACTTAAGCAATCCATGTGCCCAGAATCCTGGATTCCTGGGCAAAGTAGCTAAACAGGCCCATACCACCACTTTAGCGTGGGCCAAAGATAAGTCCAGTCGCACAAGGGGAGTGTGAACTAGCCAAAGCCACCCTTATATGAGGGAATATAAAGAAGCAAGGAAGGAGGGGGAATAGGCAATGGCATGGGCTGCAAACCATACTCTTGATAAGAGTAGTATTGTAAAGCACTACTCTACCTGTCAGGATGGTCTGGTGATCCCGTAAGGATGCAAAGCGCTTTGTAACATTGGATAATATGTGTTGTTCCATTACTGAAGTGGCGTACTTTTAGAACTACAACATTATGTATATTATATAATTGGTAAAGATTTTATGAAAAAAAATGATAAATTAATACAACTATCTAAAGATAGACTATATGGTAAATAGAATGTAAAAAAATAACCAGATGGATACTTCCAATAATATCAGAAATAGGGGTGTTAGTTAGTCAAGCGTTATGAAAGCTAATTGCCTAGTTTGATATTATTAATGTTTATTTAACCGAGGTAGCTGACCATGATATGGACATTACTGAACTAAAAACTGAAACTAAAATAATGTCACTAATTGATTCAAACAAAATCGCCCAAATGAGAGGATTGAATGAACCACACTGAATGAAACAACCATTCAGGTGGGAAGTGGTGACCTCTTATCCCTCCATGGCAGAAGGGGAGGGGAGATCAAGTGGCTCATCTTCTGCAGCAGCTTCCTCATCCCAGAGTAGGGTACTTATCAAGGTGTATAGCAAGAGCGTCGGGCATCAGCGGCATGTGGTTTGATATAACTAATGATTGGTATTTCCAAGAAATTACAAACTACTAAAATGGCTTTGATATATTTGGCTAAAGCTTTTTGGCTTTAATGCGGGCATCTGGTAATTTAAAAAACATGACAATATTGGTTCAGGTAATCTTAGCTTTAAAATTCTGTGCTACAGTTACAACGTTCTGGATAGCGTCATTTGTATTTTTGTGCAATTAATTCATATTAAACTTACTTTTTTGGGTGAGTTTTATGAGGATAACATGAGGTGGAATACCTTCTGTGAGCATCGTTACAGATATGGCGGCAGCTTTGTGGAGGGGATGACACTCTGGTGTGGAAGCTGCTTCTACTACAAGCTGGTGGTCGCTGTAGAATGATTCAGCATTTGGCTGTGAGGCATATAAACGAGGGGGGAATTTGCCATCCCATCCTGCATTACAGAACTGCTCAATTTGCAGAGGAAATTCTTCAATTAAATTACTCAATTCATCAATTTTAGCCAATAACTTCCATGGGTTCTGGTTGAATTGAATGGGGAATTGGCGTATGTTTGAGGTTTGGTTGATTTGTTTGAGGATGCATAGGATCAAACTGGGGTCTAATCCTGTGTTTGATTGGATGTAACATTTGTGGCACTGGGGCAAGGAGGAGGCTCATTGGTGGCTTCAGGCGCAGCTGTGTCATCAGACTTTGGGGGAGGGGGAGGTAGGATCATACCCCATACCAAAGCTGGCGCAGAGTGGCAGCGGATTGGAATCTGGTGGATGAAAAATAAGCACAATTTGAAGCAGCTAGGGGTGGTCACTTGCATTTTGAGTGGTCCAACTCAAAACAGGATGGACAGATCATCCGTCCACCCTTGACACATGCTTAGAACGGATGGTTGGGGGAAGAGGGGATAACGGAATGATGGGGAATCAACAGGGCAATTTTATCTGATTCAGGGCTGATTGTGGCATATGCATGAGGCCCAGCGAGGCGTGTGCCCCCATTTGAGACCACGAATTGCAAGATGAGGTTGGAGACATAGGCTGCCAAACCTTCCATCAGCTCCTGGTGGAGCACCTCAAGGGG
>JAKSZP010009743.1:0-60166 GCA_022478985.1 Massospora cicadina
ATTGAACATCTTACATAGTGGGTCTATATATTTTAATTTCTGCTTCTACTTCTAATGCCACAAACTTATTCATGTTTTGTTCCATTTTCACTCAACATTGCTGCGCCAGAGTTTTCTATCATCCAATGGGTTAAATTTTGCATTTCAAGTTTTTCAATAGCTAATCTTCTTATTTTTTTCTAAATCAGCACTTTACTGCACCCTATAATCCTTCTACTAGTGAGGCAGTAGAAGGTGCAAATGGTACTTCAGTTTCTATTCTCCTTAGAGTGATATCCTTAAACTCCATTCAATGAAACCATTAATTTCTATCAGTCTTATTATCTTATCAAATGCTCTATCACCAGATAATTAAAATATCAATATTCCAGGATCTGTAAATAAGAGAGCCCCAACTGCTTGTAGTGTCCAACCCTTAGTGGACTCCACCGCTCCAAGATTGCAAAGACAACAATGAGGATGTTAGACAATAAACAGTCATAATATAAGCACTTACCACTCAAGAGATTTATTGACAGCTGCAAAGGAGACTATGAGATATAATGCTAGACGACCAGCTCTTCAAATCTGATATTAGAGTTCTCATATTGTTCTACCATTATCGCCCTAATGGGTGACCCAAAATATTGGACACCTCCTGGTCAGGGCCTCATTGCGTACTATATAAGGCTGGTTCCAAATTCCATCATCAATGTCATCTAAAGTGCGGTAGTAAATTTCTTATATGCTAGGTGTTTATTCCCATATTTCCCCCTATGACAGTACCTTGAAAGGAAAATGTCAGTGTTCATAGTGAAGAACATCCCTGTCGAGATTTTGATATGGATGTATGATAAACCCTGAATAGCTACGGTAGATTGGCTAGAATACGCTGCCCATGATTACTAGTTACAATTATTTGAGCGCCTGAGGATAAGGCGATATTGGGTCTGGAAAGATAATATTGGATATCCTCCTAATATGGCGATGTCAACATTTGACAAATATTTGGTAGATCGCCTTGAACTAAGGTGATAGTGAATTTAAGAATATTATACTCTGCCAGAGCCAATATCATATGGTGGAACTGAATAGCCTAAGACAAAGGAGCGGTATTAACCAAAGTCACTACTATATAAGCGATATGGGACAAATGAAGGGGAGGATTGATAATGGAGAAGAGAGAGCGGAGCAGAGAGCATTTGCAATAGATATTAAGTTATATAAAGAAGGGTTGTTATGGCAATTTCTCAGTAGTTTATTAAAGTTTATTAAGTTGTCTCAAGATGACAATCTTCATATTGTCTGTCCAATTCTCAGTGGGCTTTACCCTGTGCAACCTTCTTGACATATATTACTTATACCGCTAAAATATAACAATCCCAAATAACCAAACAGAACAACAAATTGTTCAAAATGTTACCCTTCAGAATTAAGACCTAGGAAAAAATGTTATGTTGCTTTGTAGACCCCTGCCTTTAGATGTCAAGGATTATTAAAGAATTTCAAGAATCGTCACCCAATGCAGCCCAATCATGGTATCCAGTTGTAAAAATTTATGGGGATGATTACTTTTTGGCCAATAACCCCTATAAACTTATTACTTGCACAGGTTCATATTTTGTGCAATTTGTCCACGTTGTATAGTTGTTAATATAATCAGTTGATAATAGTATGAAGACTATTATCCATAGTTGAATGGAATTCTTAGATCTCAGCCCAACGCTCATCCAGTATTTCCACTCAGAATACTTGTGATGTCTCAAAATAGGGATCTGTTCCCTCATAACGTCTAACCTCGATTCTCTGAGATCTAGTTGACAGTTTCTCTGGTTTGACACACAGCCATCAGTAATCCCCAATTTTTTTCCACTTCTTTTTCTGGATCCCCGCTCAGATCCTTACTCTTTTCCTTTAAAAGTCTCCTAATTATCACACCCAGCAATAATATCCCTAAGAAAATACAGAACAAATGGATGCTGATAGAGTTTACTAAACTGGTATATCTACTATATACTGTATAAACTTGTATAAATTGTTTTTATTATAAGTGAATTCTAGGGAATTTATAGTGGGGGATTCAGTCATCTAACCCTCAGTTGACACCTCTTTAATGAAATGGCAGCTGTTGCCATTGAATCACCCATCCTCATCTCAGCAGCGATGGTCTTCCCCATCCTGGCTAGGATTCTGTCATTGGACATCCTTGAGATCTAAAATGGAAAGAGTCAGAAAAAGTGCCCTAACGTTTTCCTCTCAATCAAGCGAACCAACCATATTTGGCAAGTGACCTGCTTAGGTAATGGGACTTATTACCCATTAAGGCAGGTCACAAACCAACTTATCTATTTGCTTTTTGCAGGTGGCATCTCTTGCCTCACAACTTACTACTTACATTCCCAATCAGTCAGTGATGAAACCCAACTGATCCCAATTGGTACACCTGATAGTTAATCACTATCAGATGCTCCTATTTCGTCGTCAACTCTGCCCAATGAGATCTTAAACTTTTGTCTACATTGATCCCTGATGGATCTGACCAGGAGAATATCCCAAAATCCCCTGAACGTAGTTACCCTGAAATCAGGACCAACCAATTTCTAATTCACTTTGCATTAGGGAATTATCCCCTAGCGATTCCTGGTAATAGCTGGCTGGGAATATGGGCAAAAATCTCAACACATCCCCCTCTTGCCTAGATTTCCGGCAAGAAAAGGACTGGGGCAGGAGAACACCGCTTTGGACACTCAGTCAAATTCTTCATTTGCCAAGCAGATTATGATCACCAATGCTCAACGCTGCTCAGGATGACCTTTGGCATTCGGCTCTCTTCCTCTTCCTCCTCACTACTGCCTACTCAAAGCGCGGTCCCCACAATCTAATTTCATTACAGGATGATCAATTTACTCATAAAGATATTATTCCTGGGATCCAGTTTTCCCCCCATCAGGGCATATGACCCGCTGTCATATTCAGGATTCTTGGTCTGGCGTCCTCAATTTCCTGATTTTCTCCTCATCCTCAACAGGAGACCCTTGCCGTCAATGTTCATTTTGCAGCCCAATTAAGAATGCATATTTATGTATGTCCTTATTATTTTCTTCTCATAACCACTTGGCTCATAGCATTCTTAATTCTTCTCTGGAGAGCTTATCCCATTAATTTTGAGATTAATTACTCTGAAATTGGAGCTTAATTGATTGTAGAATGCACAAAGTCAACTATAATATAAGTCTGACATCCCCCCTCTCGTCCAGCTCATATGTCAAATTCAGAGTCGTGGTACCAACAGCTACTCAACAGTTTGTCTGATCAAGATCTTTGGCTCTTCCAGAAGATGATTCAGGCTGTATGACGGAACCTCTTCTACTTTCCTTCCAGGACTCATACGCCTAGTCTGGGACCAGTGGCTAGTCCTTCTGTGGAACTACTGGAAATGGTAACCAACCCTTCAGAAACCACGCTAGCAATCATTTTGAATGACTCGCGGCCAATTCTTCCTCTGTCATCAATTCCAGAGTTAGATTTTGAAACTCTCCTGAATTTGGCTCCTTTTGCAGATGCACCAAACATCATTGTGAATGCTCCTGAAATAATGCCCTTCACTCTTGATCGCTCCTTTCTTTCCAGGTTGAACTTGCTTTCTGAGTTCCTCTTCTGACTTGGACAATACTACAAACCAGCTGTCTTGGCCACTGAACTCACCATTGGCAACAGTATTCATTTTGAACTCCCCTATGCAGAATTAAGAGCTGAAGTCACCAAGGCTTTATCCATAGCACTGAATTTTTCCAATCTTGAGAACATCCTAGATTGGGATATTGCCACTTATGCTCTCCACTTTGCCAGCCAAGTTCTTCAAAGTTGGGCCACAAAGCTTCCAGCCTCTCTCAGGTTCCATCGCTCCTTATGCTTCAGCTTCTGATAAGCTCATAGTTGTCACTTGCAGGATGCCATTTGCTCCTTGCATGACTATATTGTTTCCAGCACTTCACATTGGTATCTTCCGCTGATGACCTTAATAGGGGTCATGATTCAGCAACCTTCATCTAGCATCCCTTGTTTACTGATGGCTTTAATAGGGGGTATGATTTGGCAACCTCCATCTAGCATCCCTTGTTCGCTGCTGGCCCATATGTCTGGTGTCCTTGATGAAGCCCATTGGCAAGTGCTCAAGACTAATCTTCTGGCTCTGGTACCATATTGGGATTACTTGGGGTCATTCTCCAACTTCCTCTTCCTGTACTGTTGTTTCCCTCCCTGCTCCAGGGTTTTGCAATTGGCTTCTTCCAAAGTCTCAATTTCCTTTCCCCAGTCACTTTCTCACAGGGATCTGCGTCCGCTCAACAAACTTGGTTTCATGTAGGTTAAACCCTCACTAGCGTCCGATCTCATATAGATTTTGATAATTTTTTTTATTTCTACTGTAATCCATCCTCCCTCCCCCAAGAGGTGACATAGGCAGAATCATCCCCAAATTGAGGATTTTCAATAAATAATAAAAATCATAAAAACATATTGGTTTTTATTCTATGCGGTTTTAATTTTTTTCAATATCTTTATCAAAATTTATTTTTTTCTTCCTTTTTCTATGGGACTTGACCTTGTTTCAGTTCAGCGGTCCATCTTTTTATTTTCCCCAAACTGATCCTAGGTATTCTTAGACCTACCAGTTTTCTATGGTTCAGAGGTCCTTTTTTAGACTTAACCATCTAAATTAATTCAATGGTCCTTTTTTAAGACTTGACCTAATCAATTAGGACATAGCCAACTTTTTGTTCATTGGTCCTTTGGGAACTCTTTTTTTGTTATTTTTTTCATCAATCCATCAATTCAAATACTTAGCATGGACTCATTTTACTCTCTTCCATCCAAGAGGCTCTTGATGGAGTAGGCATCCGTCACCGTCTTGGGGATAATCTCAAATGGACCTGAACACAATGCATCCAGTTTGTTTCTTCTCCTGAAACCATGCATATCGCAATTTGCCACTCTTTTGCCTATTCAATATTCTGATAAAGCCGGTTGGTTCTTATCATCCATCAATTTCGCTCATATCCTTTTCTTCAACGAAGTATCAAATGCTTGCAATTGCGTTTTGATCAGTATATTCAACAATTGGTTCAGGTACTGTTCAACACTCATCCCCAATGTTGGTTCCACCACTAAATATAAAATTGGCGGCAACGCGACCTTCCTCCCATATAACAACTCAAGCGGCGCTTTTCCTGTCAGAGTATGATGACTGGTATTGTAAGCAAACGTCACCAAACTTAGGTACATTCCCCATGCAGAAGTTCTTCCTGAAACCAGCTTCCTCAGCATCGTAGTCAGCGTTCCATTCACTCATTCTACCAGTCTGTTTGTCTCCAGCCAGTAGGGTACAGACACAACTCCTCAGATCCCATTATCTCATTTAGTTGCAGGATCATATGAGACGTGAAGTTTGTTTCATTGTCACTAAGCAGGACCTGCGGGCATCCATGTCAGTATACTACTTGATCCAGGATAATCTTTGCAGTGCTGATAGCGTCCACTTTTGCCAGGGCCTTCATTTTGACCCATCATATCACATGATTGATCACAACTATTATGTACTTGACTCCCCCTGTGCTCATTGTCAGCGGTCCCATCAAATTGATGGACACCATATGCCAAGCAAATCCAGGGTGGACCAGTCAGTATCCAGTTATATCCTTATGTGGCTTGTGCAACTGGCACTCCACATAACAAGCTAGATAGTTGGTGACATCATAGTTGATTGACTCCTAGTAGTACTGGAAAATATGGTCCTTCATTTTTCTTAGGCCTCCATGCCCAACAATCTTATGAGCAGCTTGCATGATAGCTGCTCTTTCTGATTTCTTTGGAAATAGTAACTGCTTCCCATTAATCGTCTTAAACACTTGTCCATCCATGGTCTCAGTGTTTTCCATCACTTTTTGAAGCGCACTTTGGATTTCTCAGGGCTTGTTCCCAATTTCTCTGTCAACCATTCTCTGGAATAACTCATCCGCCTGCTGGTATACCATCTGGACCATTGGTAACCATGATAAGACATCCACATTCTGGTGAGAAGCCCCAACTTGGTGGACAATCTCATGATTGTAAACCTGTAGCTTAAGTGCCCATAGGGCCAGTCATCCTCTGGTTCTCTCAAATGTGGAGCCAATGCAATGAGGAGTGGTCCGTCACCACTTTGAAGTGCATTCTGTGGATGTAAACCTGAAACAGTTTACAGGCGTAAATGATTGCAAGGCATTCCCGCTCAGTTATGGTGTAGTTCCTCTCAGCAAGCTGAGAGTGTCAGGCTCACATACGTCACTGGATGTTCGTCCCCAAGTTCATCTACTTGGCTTAATATGGCGCCAATTGCCATCAAAGAAGCATCAGTTTGTATAATAAATTCTTGATCAAAATTTGGATATTTCAAAATTGGAGAATCTATTGATATTGGTGTAACTCATCAAAGAATTCCTGCGCTTCTTCATTTTATATTACTTCTTTCTTCAGATCTTTCAACAAAAAGAATAAAGGTTTGGCAATTCTGTAAAAATCCCAAATAAATCTTCTATAGTATCTGACCATTCCAAGGAACACTTGGATGTCTTGGACACTCTTTGGCACAGCCATCCGTTCTATGGCTTCAATCTTCTGGGCTTTCAGCTGCAATCCACTCAAGTTGATCATTAATTTCATATATTCCAACTCTTTTTTGAATAAGTGACACTTCCTCAGCTTAATCTTCAGGTTAGCTGTGGATAGTCTCTTGAATATTTTTCCAAGTGGTGTAAATGGTCAGTAAACGTCCTACTGAACACATTGATATCGTCCAAGTACACCAGTACACATGACAACTTCAAGTAAGTCAGTATAGCGTCCATGGCCCTCTGGAACGTTGCAGGCGCATTGCAGAGATCCTGGGGCATCCTCATTGGTTGTTATAGCCCCTGTGTGGTAATAATCGTGCATTTTTCTTGGTCTTCTCTTGTCAAATTGATTTTCCATTATCTCAATATTAGATCCATTGTTGAGAAATACTTCACTTCTTCCAATTGATCTAGCACATTATCTATTATTAGTAGAGGATATGAATCCTTTTTTATAATCTTATTCAGCTTCCAGTAATTGATCACCACCCAATTAGAGCCATCCTTTTTCTTCACAAAAAAGAATCAGACTCGCCCAGAGACTTGATGCTGGAACTAGAAGCCCATGATTCACTAGTTTGCTGATTTCTTTTTCCACAACCGCTTCAGCTGCCTTTGACCATCAAATCAGTCTCATCCTGATTGAAAATATTCCCAATATCAACCTTGTGGATCACATCTCACGCATCCCAAATCATGATCATCCTTGGAGAATACTTCCCAATACTTTTTGAACAATTTGAGCGCCTTCTCTTGCTGTTCTTCCATCAGATCAGCAAGTTGCTCTTGATCAACCAATAGATTGATACTATTGGTTACCCTGTCTGGTAATCCCATCTCATTGAGGGTCCCAAAATCGTGGAATTTTCTCAATACAGTCATCAGGATTAGAAGAGCAAACATGGTGATAAGATTTTCCTGAACTTTATTGGTTTATTACTTAAATTTTCCAGGAGAGCTCGAATTTCTCCATGGCCTGGCATTATTATTCCAGGAGCCACCCAAGGCTCTACTCTTGATTTCTTCCAGGGGCTTCCAATCTCCCCATACAGTAGCTCAGGTATCTCCAATGTCAACCTCGTGTTGACTATCATCTGTGATCCTGGCGGTATGGTTTTCTCGTCCTTGATCCTCAGTGGAGTTTCCCAGTTTTCTAGGATTTCCGTCGGCATTTATCATTGCTTCTGGACAACTAATTGGTATCAAATTAGGACAATACCATCATTGTATATCAAGATGATGAAGTTGTTTCTCCTATTCAGTGGAGCTTACCCATCCTTCTGATATACCATATTAACATCTAACCCAATATGGTCAACATAATATCCTTGAAGTTACAAATACTCTGTACTTCCATAGTAATTCCATCCTGATCAAAATGACATGGTTTTGGTTGGCCAAAACTATTGCTGATGCAGATACCACCTATGATCTGAATCAAAGTGGCAAAGCGCTATACGCTCCACATGAGATGATGGTATTTGGCCCAGATGTCCTGTAATCCTTCTTGTGTTCTAAGTCAGGCGAGATCTTCATCCTCTTCACCAACTTGGTTGAGACAATATTAATGGGCTTTACTGTCAACAATTGACCTCATCCATACCCAATTCAATAGTATATCTATATGCATACACTTGAAGTATTGTAAGATAGTGTTTACTGAGTGTATAGCAGCGTTATTAGCCAAAGTGAGGGTGTAAATGATTTGCGCCAATAAAAGGAAATGATTCCTTTATCGTGTTGAGGGGGATTGACAGGCTTGCCTCATCTAATTGGACTTTGTACAATTCTTCTGGATTATCCATGGCTCGAACCTTGTCTGCTAGTTGTCAGGCATACAGCTGGGCAACTTCCTTGATTATCTCAGGGCCAATGCCCTTTGCCCCAGATCTTGTCACCGCGTTACATCCTAAATTGACCATTTAATACAGTTGATCATGTACCTCTTCATCCACAAACAGATCACTGATGTCAATTTCCTCATGCATGGTATTGGGAAAAGCAGGCTTCTCCGCAGCTCTAGACTGTTCTCTATCTAGGCTGTGGGCCCTTTTCCTAACTCCTTTGCAGAAGAAGACTCTTTCACTTAGACCATGTTGACTTGATCCTTTATATTATTGCAATGTACAGTGAAATAATCTTCCCTCCACATTGGTAACATACTTTCTCTTCATTAAAATCCATCTGAACTCTTTGGGCTTATTCCCCTTCATGGTTTGGTTGTTTTTCTCTTTAGCATCTTTGTTCCCCTTCGTGGGATTCAAATTGAATACTGAGTTGGATTTAAAACTTCTGTTTGGGGCATCAAAGGTTGCTCCTTAGATTTTCAAATTATCTACTATCTGAGAGGTAATAAAGCTCTGTTGAAAACATGGAATACATCATTTGGTGCAAATCATGGTAGGGCCAAAGGGCCACTTGTAATGCAATTCTGGCATTGAAGTCATCCAGTACCTTCGCTCCAATCAGGATTTGCAACTCCTGGTAGAACCAATCCGTGAATCTTGCTAAAGATTCATCTTTATGGAACTGGATGCCCATAAACTCTTGTTTGCACTTTGACATGTGCATCGGGCTCCCAAATTCCCTCATGATGGCCACTTTGGCCTCCACATATGACCAACTTTCCCCCTCCATATGGGGCAACATTAAGTTCTGGAAATCAGTGTTTAGGCAATTTATCACCATCAATTCCTTTTGACAATCACCGTATCTGTACATAGTCATATTGAACAGTCAGAAAAACTCTGGGGCATTATCCCAATGGTACATCAGCAATTTCAGAATTGCCTTGAATTCCTCTGAGGTATCTATAGACAATTCTTTAGGTTCAGTCACTTGGCTCACTTGGGGAGTGATTTCAACTGTCGTCTCCAAAATAGCAGCAAAAGCAGGCGGCATGTTTCTTGGGGTATTTGACTTCCCAATTATCATATGAGGACTTCTTTCTTTGGCATTGGTTGCCTCATATGGCTCACAATCGCATTTATGAGTTTTTAGCTCCTCAACCTGTTTTATCAGTCGCTTGATATCAGCGCTGAATTTTCTTAAATGAACGCAATCTGCTTCATGCTCCATTTTCAGAATAAGACCTTTCAAATTAAATCCCCTTCAAACTTCTTTAATGACATTACTTTTCTAAGTAACTCATTCCCAAAACTCACAACATTATCAATCCCTTCCTCCATCTTGGCTACTCTTTTATTTTCTAAGGCTGCAAATTTCTCGATGATCCACTGAGTTTAGGGCCTTCTGATTAATGGTGGCTAACTTCATCCATAGTTTTCTTAACTCATATTTAAATGACATCCTTCTAAGTTTTTCTACTCAACTACACCCCTGTAGTGAGCACCACTTTTTAAATATTTATGAGGATGATTAATTTTTGGCCAATAACCCCTATAAACTTATTAATTTCACAGGTTCAGATTTTGTGAAATTTGTCCACGTTGTATAGTTGTTGATATAATTGGTTGATAATAGTATGACGACTATTTCCATAGTTGAATGAAATTCTTAGATCTCAGCCCAACGCTCAGCCAGTATTTCCACTCAAAATACTTGTGATGTCTCAAAATAGGGATTTGTTCCCTTGTAATTTCTAACCTGATCTTCTCTGAGATTCCGTTAACAGTTTATCCAGTTCAACACACAATTGGCAGCAATCCCCAAACCTGTTTCCACTTTTTCTCTGGATCCCCACTCAGATCCTTACTCTTTTCTTTAAAGATTCTCCCAATTATTGCGCACAGCAATAATATCCCTGATAAAGAATAGAACAAATGGATGCTGATAGAGTTTACTAAACTGGTAATCTACTATATACTGTATAAACTTGCATAAACTGTTTTTATTATAAGTGAATTCTAGGGAATTTATAATGGAAGATTCAGTTGTCTAACCTTCAGTTGACCACTCTTCAATGAAACAGCAGCCATTTCCATTGAATCACCCATCCTCGTCTCAGCAGCGATGGTCTTCCCTATCCTGGCTAGGATTTTGTTGTTGGACATCCTCAAGACCTAAAATGGAAAGAGTTGGAAAATGTGTCCCTAACGGTTTCTTTTAAACCTAAGAGAAATCAACCATATTTGGCATGCGACCTTCTTAGGTAATGGGACTTATTACCCATTAAGACAGGTCACAAACCAATTGATCGATTTGCTAGTTGCAGGCAGCATCACTCACTTCACAACTTACTACTTATATTTTGAATCAGTTGGTGATAAACCCCAACTGGTTTCAATTGGTACACCTGATAGTTAATCACTATCAGATGCTTCTATTTCATTGGCAACTCTTCCCAACAAGAGCATAAGCATTTGTCTGGATCAATTACTGATGGATCCAACCAGGCGAAGATCTAAAATCCCCCAAACATAGTTATCCTGAAATCAGGTTCAACTGATTTTCAATTCACCTTACATTAGAGAATTATCCCTAGTGATTCCTAGTAATCTAGCCAGCTGGTAATATAAAAAAACGCAACATTAGTATTGCAACCCTGAAGCCCTATAACAATGAGGAGGTGGCAAACCAGTAGTTTTCAAATGATATGATCATGATTTGACCTTCTTATTAGAAAAGGGAGTGAAGATTTTAAATGAGGAGGACCTAAAAGCCCTATCTGCCACAGGTCACTGACTCTTTTTATAAATATTAAGAGCTTTTTAAGTATTGGGACCATCTAGTACTAAAAAAAGAGCTTTTTAAGTATTGGGACCATCTAGTACTAAAAAAAAAAAAGAGCTTCTTAAGTAAAAAATTATTATATATTTTCTTTTATCAATATATAATAATATTAAATTCTTTCACGTAATTACATACTAATTATCATACTCCAGGATAGTTGCTAACTTCTTAATCCCTACAGAAGCGAAAGTACATTGCCATCACCTCTCTACGGCCATTCCACTCTTCAGTGCCATCATAAAGGAATCTAAGGCTTCTGTTATTTACTACTTCATGCAGCAAAAAAATTAATATCTGGCTTTTTAATGCAAAAAAGGCAAAAACAGTTTTCTTAAAAGTGCATTTATGTTTCCCTAAGCCAGCTTTTACCTCCCATCAGAGCTTGGCACTAGATTATGGCACCCTACAACTAACTCCACATTAGAGCTCTGGCGCCAACGGGCTACACAGCGGCATTACCAGTTGGGAAAGGTCTCCAGCAAAGGAACCCTTGAGCCTGATCCTCTTTATCATCACCCTTGCCCTCATCTTGGCCTCCTTGCAGGACTTGTTAAAAGAGAGTATTTTGGTCCCAGGTAAGCCTCACATCCATACCATGGCATTTTCCATGACGCTGCCATTGCATTTGGCTGCACTGAGGATAATCTCTCTCTTCCTTGACACTTGAGAGGTGTACCAAGGCGTCTAAATATAAGGTCAACACCTCAAAGACTATATTGGTATAGGTTGGCTTCACCACTCTCCCTTGCATATTGGTATAAACCCATGCATTATCTCTTCTGTCACCTGAGTGTTCTGACTAACTACCAAAGAGACGCGCTTAAAGACAATGTGTACTTGATCCAGAGGCTGTGAATTCCAGGATTGTCAGCTGGAACCGGTGGAACGTAAAATTCTTCTAGGGTTGGGCCCTTATGAACAATACATTTAAGTTAAAGTTCCTCAAACATGTCTGTCCATTTACATATGCATTATATAGGTGGCCCATCATACTCATCTTCTTCTGTTAAATCTGGAACTCAAACATTACGCCAAAGTCACTGTCCAAAATTTCCTAACCCACGATGAAGGAAGCCTTGAGCTTCTGAATACCCGCTCCTAAACCACAACAATATACCTGTTGCTCTTATGGGAATTTGTCTACTGGGACATGACTCCATGCCTCAATGGACGCCCACTCTACTCCAAGATGTGGCAGCATATATGGGTTTACTATATCATTGCTGACCTCTTTGTGGAGTGGCTCATGAACCGATACCATCTTATGAAAACCTCCTTGCCCCATATTGGAACTAGGCCCTCCTTGCAATGAAACACGTAGGCTCACAGATCTACCAAACCTTCACGTACAGAAGCAATGTCCCAGCCTCATACCTCATTGCCACGCAATTGTGCACAATGTAGATATTGGGACAACTTAGATCAACCCCTAAGTCAGACCTCTCGTCTTCCTACACCTTCTTAAACTCCTCCCTCTGTGAGTTTTCTTCATGGTTCTCTGTCAGGGCGTGTATCGCCACATTCTGTTGGCAAAGGTGTCTAACAACTTATAGTAGGTGCTCCATTGTTCATACAGGAAAAGAGGCCATAATAGCCCTATTTTGATCATCAAAACTAACACACAATTAGAGCCAATCTATTCCCATCTCCTTCTTTTCTCACCTGGTAATTCTGGTCGCGTTCTGGCCAAAAGTTTGCGCGCTTCTCCAAGCTCATTCATACTTTGGACGCCCTGCTCAAGGCCTTTTGTTTAAGCAAACTATACCTGGCTGCCACTGACTACTACAAGTCATTGCCTATTTCACGTTCATCTGGACTTTCCAACATTCCTTCATTCACGCAGAATTTGAATCACAAGTGTGGACCCTACTGCACTTGAACACCCACTTTCAGGTACATTTTATGTTGCCCTTAGAGTTTTCTACTATTTTGTTAACACTCTTGCGCTCAGTATCCACTGCATCAGGCTCTGAAGAGCCAATCCTTCGCCATTTCTTGAAATTTCCTCTTCTACTACCTCGCCTCAGTCTCTTAAAAGTCTAAGCGTAAAAAAGTAAACATAATGGTTCCTTTGGTTAGGAGTATTTAATACAATAAACTGAACCTTGCATTTAAGATTTGACATTTTTGCGCCAATATTACCAAATAATTCATTACAGAGGTTTCAATTTTAGTTACAAAATAATGTATAAACCTTTTTAATAATACATTGGAATGATGTTTATTAAGTTCAGCTAAACTTCATACCCTAGGGACCTCTCAAACCACCTGTACTAAGAAATACTTTTAAGCTTTTAATAATGAAAAACGTAAGCAATAAATAAAGTCTATTATCTCATGACTTTAATTCAGCTTGATAATGTTGTCAGACAATTACATGTTCAATATTTAAATAAGAGTGTATAAGAGTTAAATAAGTCTGATATTATACAAAAAAGCCCTGGTCAATTCTTGGTGGAATCCACTGGGTGGGATTATTTTTCTAACACCATTTTCAGCCAAAAAGTACAATTACTAATATTAGGGCTGTGCTAAACCCACAACGGAATATGGGAAGTCATATTAAGGTTCCTCCCTGGCCCATCTACAGTTCAGTTCAAACCTTAGCAAAGACCACCCTCTTTTATAGGCTTGAAGGGGGTCACACAAGGTGTAACTATTTTCCCCCACAGTGATTGGCTCAAATATATTAAAATCTTGCCTTATGGACTTGTCCCACCTACTATCAATCCTCCATCAGCCATTTCATTAAAGTGAGGCGATCTTTGAGAGCTCCAATAGGTTGAACACCCATATTTCCTGATTAGTGACAAAGCTTATATTGAATTTTAGGTTCATCTCACTTTGAGCCTTGAGTTGCTAAATACTAAGCAGCGAGATTCTAATAGTGTTCACTTTTTGACCCCCATTGTTATTAATAAAACTAATAAAAATCCAACTTTTTAGTATAAATTAAAAAACTTTTAATTTAATTTAGTGGTATAAAATCCCCTTATTTTTATTTTGGCAGTTGAAATTAGTACTTCTTCTGCAATATTGTTGAAATCAGGGGCTAATAAGCACCAATGAGCATACACCCTGCCTAACCCCTATGTTGTCCGCCATGGTCCGCCAGCTAAAGCAGGCGCTGGACAAAAGTTTTCCCAAAGCTTCTTCACCTTCTGGTATGACTTCCTAGGCTGATAACTTAGGGGCTATTTAGGAAATTTTCATTTACAATAATCACTTTGTCTGGCTCAATTGAAAATAAAGATGCGTGGTAGCTTCCCTTTTTGGGTTGGGCACCATTAGTGCTAAAAGAGAGAGCATACACCCTGTCCTGATTCCACTAAGTGGTGCTCACTACAGGTCGCTTGTATACCACAAATATTTTTAAAAAAATAGAGTTTGGTAGTAAAAGTAACCCTCATAATCTCCCCGCTGCCCTCAACCACGGCTAGCTGCTTTAGAGCAACAGTTAGCTGATGCTTTGTCTTGCATTAAAAGTCTCAAGCAGCACTCTTCTTGAGGCCCACATGAGGCCTTCTGTGTTCTTCATAAACCCCTTTAAAAGACAATTTTACCCCAGGAGAGAGTAACATTGCCTCTTTTCTGATCGTTTATGAATCAGTGATGGAAGTAACAACTGACCATCAGAAGGTTAATTACCTCCTTCCCTGTCTGAGTCAGGTGGCTCAGGAGATAATGGTTTCAGCCATGGTCACCCTTAGCAGCTGGGCGGAAGTTAAAAAGCTCTCATTGATGAATTTGGCTCCATGCAGAGTTTTAGAGGAAGAAGCTAGCCTTTATGTGCCTCAGCATGAAAAAGAGAGAATTTCTCACAACTTTTGTTAATTGGTTTTATGGTGAAGCCCACCATTTGGTGCTTGCAAAAATGTTACCTCTTTATAATTCTCTGGCGGCCATTCTGACTGGCTTAGCTTCTCACCCTCTTATAGCATGGCATCTTATCTCCGTTAAATGCCACCTCTGGACTATCCATGATAAAAAGAGACTCTGCTGGAGGTTGCATATAATTATAACGATGAAGCTACTTCAGGCATTAAGTCAAACCCCACAGGTTCTGAACATTGAGAATTTCTCAACTGTAGCCCCGCTAAAGGAGGCTATGATGATCCCTATGGACCCCTCTATACTGGATACAACCCTGATCCCAGCGCCTGTGGTAAAGCTCAAATCTGATCTTCCTTTGACCTGCAAACCTGAGGTTCTTAAGCTAGTAATTCATAAAGCATTATCATCAATGAGGCAGGTCTCCCTGCACCACCTTGCTATCAAGATCATCTTATGCCATCCATTGAGTCTCTCAGAGTGGCCTAAAGCCTGCTTCTAAGCGTAAACCCCTCTTTTAAATAACGTTTGCACCTGCCAATAATGATTTCAATGGTCAGGTTGCTAAAGTCAAACTGCCTGCTTCCCCAATGCACACAGCTGCTAATTGACCTAAAGCTGGTGTAGTTAAAGCATTTACATCAAAGACGCTATCTCTCTTGACTTCTCCTCCAGTCAACAGTAGTCTGAAACCTATAGCCATAGGGTAGTCCAAGCCTGCTATATTAAAGTTTGAAATGAGAGCCATGGCAAATACAGCGCCTCCTCCAAAAATGAGTAGGGTTGAGGAGCGGTCTCAGGGCCACTCCTGCAACAAGGATTGCCCTGAACCTACACCCAGTCATAGGGACTCTCTGATGTGAATCTAAAATTCCTTTGATAATGAATCTGAAGGGGTTGTGAAGATGTTGGTCATTATGTTTTAGGAGCCCCAAGTGAAGTGGAGGTACCTGAAAGGTTGAATCCAGATAGAGTGGATATGGCTATGATACCCTGCAGAATTTATCTTCACTGGGTGCTGAGGGGTCTGGAGATTATTGGTATGCCAGTGACGCCAATCAGCACATTGCTACGCTGATCTGATCCACCCAGAGTGTGCATACACTGCAGTCTATCCATGATAAGTATTCTGAAACTGCCAAACAACTTGCTTCTACTCTCCATCTGAAGGAGGTCCTCACTCTTCCCCCCATCTGGGGAGAACCTTAACCAAAGTGGAGGTTGTTGTCAACAGAGTACCAGTCATAGCTATCCTTGACACTGGATCCCCCATGAACATTGTATCATCAAACCTTATGAAAAATTAAGCTGGACCCTGATCTCAACTGTACCCAAGAGTTTGGCACTGATAATTTAACCAACATTTTAGCTATTGGGGCCTACGCATTTTTACCCATCAGATTTGGGATCTCCTCCTATTGGTCCCCATGGTGGCTTTAGCCATTAATACCTATGACATGCTCATTGGTACTCAGTTTATACTCAAGTATGATGGGATTATTTTTTTAGTACTAGATAGTATGATGGGATTATCAAATTGAAACAGAGCTATCTTTCCCTGCTTAATTATGAGGTTCCCCTGATTCTGGACAACAATGAGATTAAAAAATGGGAAAAAAGAACCTCCTTTAAGAAAAAGCTTTGAAAAGTATAAAATAATCAAGAAATTAGGCCTACTCAATAAAATCTCTTTTTGAAGTTGGCGCCATTATTTAATCTGAATTATAGAATTTAGCTCACAATTATAAATTATATCTTATGTCTAGATTGAGTCCAAGTGTAAACTATAAGCAAATTAGAATAAATATTACTGAGTATATAAATTATAGTTACCTATTATAAGTCAGTTAAAATATGGTCCCAACTTCAAAAGGGTTTTATTGAGTAGGTCTGATTTCTTGATTATTTTATACTTTTTAGAGCTTTTTAAAGGAGGTTCTATTTTCCCAAAAAAAACTTTTACCCTCAGCTCTTTTCCTCTCAAAAAATTAGTGCATTTTTAAAAGTGGCTCTTTTTCCTACTTTTATTCAATATTACTATCTCTTTTATTATTTTTGATTCTTCACTATTTCTCTATAAAATTAAAACTCATTCTATATCTATTATGTATAGTATCTTATAAACAAGTATACTAATAATTCATTATATTAAATTTAGTTGATTTTATTGGACAAATTATAATAAATTTATTGATCCCCATCTACAATCCTTCATTTTAATCAATTTAGATGTTTTTTATTGGTCAATGTATGCTGAATTTACTGATCACCATCTACAGTATTCATTTCATTAAATTTGGTTGCTTTTATTAGTCAATCTATGTAGATTTATTGATTGCTATCTAAAATAATTCATTTTATTAAATTTAGATGAGTTTATTGGTCAAATTATGCAAAAATGATAGCCATCTATAAAGATTTAAGCACACCCCGCTATGAGCTCATACTGACTGAATTTTGAACATACCCCCCAGCCATAGGACATATCAAAAGTGCTTTAAAGCTATTGCTTCACCAATGCCAGAATTAAGTTTATCCAGAGTTGTATTAGTCCCACAAGTATCCATCGCTTCTGAGCCTATTTTGATATACTTACTAAATTAATGGGCAGATACTTGACCAATACTTAAAAAAGTAAAATGGGACCTAAGTTTAAGCATCCTCTATTTTTGGATAAGATGATCATCCAAATTGATTCAGTATTTTCAGAGTTATGCGCAAACAAGCATAGAAAATAAGAAAAAACATACATACATGTTGAATTGAGAGCCTTCTCCTTTTTCAAAGTTGGGTAATAAAAAGGAATACGCTTGCATAGTTGAGTATCCTTTCTCTGCCTTATCCCTATGCTATACATAGGCGTGGTGGTTTACAAAGATGTTGCTCAAATTAGCGGACACCCTAGAGGGCATTTCCTTTTTATAAAGCAGAAGAGGTGTTGATTAAAGTGGGTTAACAAAGGTTGGTTGACACCAAGATTACCCTGAAAATTTCTCACAAATGCCTACTGCACATAACCACCATCTATGTAATAAGTCCTTAAAGCCTTGAGTATTTCCAGGAATCCTAGACCCAGCCTATCAACAGCCTATCAATTAGCTACTGGGAAATTTCATCAGTAAGCATATGGTCATAAAGAAACACCAGGAGATTGGGAAAGGTCTGCTGATCCCAGTTAAGGAGATTAACCAGATCCACTGCATTGAGTCTATGTCAGATATGGGCCTACCTGCTGACAAATTGTTGTGAATTTTTCCTGACATTTATATCTCTTATGAACTATCCTCCATGGAGCTGGAAAAAGTCCAATCCTTGCTAGATGCCTACAGCAACATATTCTCTAAATATGAGACTGACTATGGGCATATGAAGGGTTGGAGTCATACCATTGATGTTGAGGATGCTTGTCCCATCCAATCCAAACCGTATCATAAGTCAAAAGTTGAGGAGCAACAAATGAGAATAGAGATTAAACGGCTACTAGACGCTGGGCTACTGGTACCTTCACAAAGCCCCTGTTTGTCACCTCTCCTCCTGATAGAAAAGGAAAATGGCAGTCTTTGCATTGTGATGGACACTGCAGGCTAAAGAATTTCACAAAAAAGGATAGTTATCCTATCCCTCACATTGATGATGCGCTAGCACATCTCTCTTGATCTAAGTTCTTCTTGGCTATGGACTTGGCCAGCGGCTATTGGCAAATGGACCTCACTTCCCAAGATCAAGGGAAATGCGCTCTTATTTGCAGCAAAGGCCTATTCCAACCCACCCAACTACCTCAAGGGTTGTGCAATGCGCCTGCAACTTTCTAGTGAGCCATGGATTACATCTTGCAGGACCTTAAATTAAATTGCATCATCATTAATCTTGATGACATCAATGTGTTCTCTAAGACCTTTAATGACCATCTTACTCATCTGAAAAAAATTAACACTTGCATAAGTCCAACATTAAGTTAAAACTCTTCAAGCTCACTTTTTCCAGAATAAATTAGATTTCTTTGGACATGCCATCTCACAGGATGGGATTCAACCCTCCAAGACAAAGTTGAGGCTATATAAAATTCATTCTACTAGAACCTTGCATGATATCTAGGTATTCTTGGTTATGATGTGGTACTACCACTATTTTATCTTCAAGCCCACCCAGATGAGTGAGCCTCTGGTACAGCCTTTGGCTAAAAACGTCTTTTTTCATTGAGGAGATGAACAAAAGGTCACCTTCAAGGTGCTAAAGCAGTTGTTTTAAAAGCGCCCTTTTGTACCACCCTGATTATTGTAAACCTTTGCTTCTGTTTACTGAAGCCTCTGACTACGCTGTTGAAGCCATTCTGGCTCAATTGGATGATAATGTCATGGATCATCCCATGTCCTAATTCAGCAAGATGTTAAAATGAAGGCTGAACACAATTATGATGTTTCTGAAAAGGAGTGCCTTGCAGTCCTGCTCGCTGTAAAATATTACCCTTTCTTATATGAAACTTCCTCATTGTGGTCACTTACCATGCCTTCATGAAGTGGTTACAAAATATTAAGGATCCTACTGGGCGGTTGGCTCACTAGGCCTTAAAGCTCCAACACTATGATATTAAGATTGAGCACCAAGCTGGAACCCACCATATAAACGTTGATGGTTTGACTCAGCTGCCTATCCTTTGCCTGGATAATAGTAAAGGTGAAAGGCTGCATGACAACCTTATAACCTCTGAAGCCTTGGAAAATGAGGATAAACCCATCAAGAGATCATTAACCTGGCACTCTCACAACATCAAGGTGGAAAGCGGGAAGTTTATAAGAAAGTATGGGTGAATTGGTTGCCCTATCTCTGACCTTCCAAGTAAGTCCTCATGATCATAAAGGTCCCTTTTATTCTAGAGCATAGTAGAGTGCGCAAAACTTATGAGTGGGTGAAGGATAGTTATTACTTGGAGGGAATCATGAAGTCTATCATAGAAGTGCTGGACGTCTGCCTAATCTACAAGAGGAAATTCAGCTACAATTTAAGTATTAATACAAACCCAATACGCCTCAACAACCATTTCATACAATAAGTTTAGACATGGTAGGTTTGCTCCCTCAAATACCAGTGGAAATTACTATATTTTGGTGGGCATTGAGCACTTTATAAAATGAGTTGAAACGGTTGCTCTTACTGCCCAGATATTAAAGCCACTGCCACCTTCCTCTATCAACATATTTTCACCTGGCGTGGTTGTCCCCAAGTCCTACTTTGTGACAATAGGAAGAATTTCACATCATGGATGGTAAAGCTTTTAGAAACTTTCATGGAGACGCACCAACTCTTATTGGCCCCCTACAACCCTTCCACAAATGTACTGTGAAAAGAGCAAATGGAACTCTGGTTTCAATATTACAAAAGATGGCCAGCTCAGATTCACTACACTGGGACTAATTCTTATATAGTGCCCTCATGACCTATCATAACAGCTACCATTAAATCCTTAAAATGGCTCCTTTTTGCATAATATATGATCAGGAACCAAGAGCACCAGCCCTGCTAGCCAGAGACGTCCTCTCTGGTAGGAAAGATGATCCTTACAAAGCCTTAAAAAGATAGCTTAACACCTATCAAGCTGAAGTCTGATGCCATGACTAACCTAACAAAAACAGTCACCATAGGAGGTGTGGCCACAAAAGAGCATAGGAAAGCCGCTCACTTCCTTTCAAGTGCTAGACTTGGTGTTGTATTGCCACAACCATGTCACTCCAAGAAGTGAAAAGCTCAGGTTTATTTGGAAAGGCACCCTTGTCATCACTTATAAGTGAGAGGATGAGTACTCCATCAAGTCCCTTGCTACTGGAGTTACTGTAAATCAAGTCCATGGCCAATTCTTGCACCCTAATTTTTTTCCCTAACTTTTGAAGTGGTAATGTCAGAAAATTACAGGTCCAATATTGTGAAAAGAGTATTTTGGGTGATATTAATGATGATACCAGCCAAAAGACTTTGACTAACTTCTTGGTGGTATCTCTCAAATTAGGGTTATACATTTGTAAATGCTTTTCAGCCAAAGAGCCTGATTTTGAGTATCCAAATTGCACCAACTATGCAGAAAAATCAGGGGAGTCCATCTGAGGTTCCTCCCCAGCCCACTTCTAATTTACTTCTAACAATTAAACAAAGACCACCCCTATATAAGTTTAGGGTGTCCCACAAAGTGCAACTATTTTCCCCACAGTGATTGGCTCAAATATATCAAAACTTTACCTCACAAACTTGTCCTACCACTCTTTACCCTTTATTGGCCATTCCATTAAAGTGAGGCGAGTTTTGAGAGCTCTGATAGGTCAACACCCATATTTTCTATATAGCTTTAAACTAATAATGAATTTATGCCTATCTCACTTTGGGCCTTGAGTTATTTTAAATACTAAGCAGTGAAATTATAATAGGGTTTGCTCATTGATCCTTTCACCACTAATTAATAAGATACTTATAAAAATCAACCGTTTATTATAATTACAAAACTATTATATTAAACAATGATAGTATAAAAAATTCTCTAAAAATCATTTATTTTAGCAGTAGAGTGAAACTTCATCTGCAAACATTGTTGAAATTCAGGGTGCAAGTTCCAGCGAGCATCCAAATACCCTGAATTCTATCAGAGCTCAACTAGTGAGCTAGGCCAAACATTGGCTTAATTTGAAGTTTTGACGTGGAGCCATACTCTGCTGCTTGCATGCAGCATCTCTGGAACCTTGGTCTGCAAATAAGATATAAACTCTAGTAATGGCATTCAGATTAAGGGGTGGTTCTCTGCTGGATTGTCAGTCATGTGGTCAGTGACATGGCTTGTACTTCCCAACTCATTCATCATCTATTGGTGTAAAACTGTACATTACATCATACCTCATACCATTTGGATCTTTCCCCATCATTCCAGATCCTTGCCATCTTTCATAAAAGTAAGCTGACATTGTTTGAGGGCCCCCTATAAAGACTCCAGAGGCATATCTCATTGATGAGGCACCATAGTGGGAAGTAGAGGAAACTGTAGCCTCTTTCTATGTAAGAAGAAGGCTTGAGTACCTGGTATCATGGAAGGGATTTGATGTGGCCAAAAACAGTTGAGTACCAGCATGCTACTTTATCCATGAACAAAACCTGATTGAGGCTTTCCATGAGAGTTTCCCTGAGGCAGCAGTATCCAAGCCTAAACAAAGTATCACTACCACGAAACTGTCACTTTCCACAAGAACTTCTTTATGGCTGAAGCCTCTGGAGGGGGTGGAGCCCCAACAGAACAGGAGGATAATATTATGATTACATAAAATAATTGTGGGTACTGATTGTATGGATAAGGATGTGCATAGGAGGCCAAAGATAAAGTTGGCAGGCCTCTCTGACCTGAAACATACCCTGGACCAATGCTGGGTAAAGAATAGATATGCCCAAGTCAGTCCTGGGGTGCATGTGATAGTCAGTCCAGTGTTACATTCAGGACATAAAAATGTACTAACTTTATTGAAAAATTATGATGTTTGTTATAGTATATTGAAGAATGAGGTTTCATTACTCATTTGTTTATAACTTTGCTAAATCAGGTAAATTTAGTTTCAATTACATGAGTGAGGGTATAATTGAGTTACAGCATGATTAAATATAGAAAGTTATGTTTACTGGTTTAATTGGGTGCAGTTTCATCATCTGATGGATGATAAGTTCTCCTCCAATGTTTATTAATTGTTTTCATGACTAACATTCTCTATTGGTCATTTGGTATTAATAAAAGACCCATTTGTTTTAATTTACTTATGTGCATTAGTTGGTTTTGTTTTCTGACCTCCATGAGGTCACAATTAATGAAATTTGTGCAACTTTTGCCCTGGGGCCTTTGTGCACCACTCTTTATTGCAGTGCCCTGTTCCTCCTCTTCTTAGCAGATTGTTCCCAGTTTGTGGGGTGGGGCCCTCCCCAACATCTCTACCAGAACGTGAGCATCACATACACACTCTTGACAACAATACCAAGGTGGAATCTCAAACGCTGCACTAAGCACAGGCTGTAATCCCCATTTAAGTCCTTAGTAATCTAACAAGAAAGCGCATATAATTTACTCAGCACCTTTACCATATCAATCACTAACTTCTAAAATGACTATACTTGGTCTGTTCAAAGTTGACAAGGTGAAACACTCTGGTTGTAACGCTTAGATTGACAACTTATAAGTAAGGATTATTAGCCATTCTGAATAAATTTAGGGTAAAGTTGGCAGCTAGTTAAAATAGCTTGAACTTAAAAGAGCTAGGGTCCCTACCAAATTAAGCCATCCAGGTTAGCGGAACCCCAACTTGTTCATAATTGAGGCTTCAAAGAGTACGTTGGCTTAATGTGAACCTATCTGAAATTTTGTTATCAACACACATTTTTTAAAAACCAATTTAAAATTCACATTTTAAATATTAATGAATATCTAAAAGGGAGACCCCTTATCTAACTAGAGGTTATTGTGAGTTCAGATGACTGAAGTTATATGCTTAACCCTTTCAACTATTTTCCATATATATGTATTCAAAGAATGAGGGTTATATAAATCTAAAAATGCAAATATGCATCCAAGAAATAAGGGCATATATTTTCTTGTAAAGCTGGATAAAAGCACGAAATGTATATATTACAGTTCGAGTTTAGAAAAATGAAATGTTTGGATAGCCTGTGGAAAATGTTCAGTTGCTTTGTATGTGGTTGGTTGCTTTAAAAAGTATCATAATGAGTAAAAATTAATTTCTAAGTTTAAATTTCTTTATATATTTTTATTTCAAAATTTGCTGAATATTTTATTACAGACAAAGACTAAAATAATTACAAAAAATAAACTTTGGGTAAGAAATTTTTGCCAAATTTAAGGGCCAAAAAAATAAAGGATTTTTTTTTGAAAATCAGTGAAAAGATTAACGTCAAGCCAAAGATTAACTGATTGAAGCGGTCTATTAAACATCAACTTAGGTAGCTGTAGCTTTGATCACCAACCAACCTTAACCAGCTCATTTTACACGTGAGTTCGGCTAGCCAAAGTATACCCAATCAATTGAAAAGAATCCTCGCACCCAACTTTAGCTTGGATGCTTAAAACTCATCAAAGTTAAGATTTACCCACCCTCTTTCGCTTTCCAAATTTATGAACCTTTGACGAGGTTGCTTTGATAGAACGATAAGCCTGAACCTACCCTCATCGGATAAGCACACGCGATGCAAGCAACCACGCCATGGCATGCAAATGTCGCCATCGGACGACAGATGCTTGCCCAAATCATCCACCTAATTTCAAAGGTCGGATGGCTTTTGAGCTAAGGCGACCTACCTTAGATCGAGTGCTAAGATTGGGGTAAGGGTGGATTCCCAGCAACGGCAACACCCAAAAGTACAAACATTTTAAATTCACATGACCAGAAATGAGTTAGTGGTTTCAATTAACTTGAAGCAAACCAATTATATTTATCACTGGTGGGATTAAATAACGTCAATATTTGGAGTACATCTCCGCCAAGGCACGCTGGAACTGGTCCGCTAGAGGTTTCCGCTTGAGCTTCTGGGAGGTGGTCAACAGGCCATTGTCCGCAGTCCACTCAATGGGGGTGATAAAGCAGTCGATGACGGTTTCGCTGGAGTTGAAGCCGGCCCGCTTGGCCTCAGCCTGCATGGATTTTAGCACCTCGGTGCGAAGTTGGGCCGAGCTGGCCGCCTCCTGGAGGTCGTGGAACTTGCCGAGGTTGGCATTCTTGGCAAAGTGGTTGACGGCGTCCAGCCCGACCTGGACGAGGGCGACGGGGCGGCTCTTCTCAGAGTTGGCGACGACGCACACGTTCTGAACGTAGAGCACGTTCTTGTACTGCATCTCCAGGCGTTCTAGGGCAATGTATTCGCCGTTGGCCAGCTTAGCCAAGTTTTTCTTGCGATCGATGACGGAGAGCGAGCCGTTGTCATGGTAGGTAACGATGTCCCCCGTCTTGAACCAGCCGTCCTCAGTAAACGCTTCACGGGTGGCCTCCTCGTTCTGGAAGTAGCCCGAGGCTACGGCTGGCCCGCGGAACCACAGCTCGCCCTGGGGTGGGTCGTTGGTGTGGAAATAGCCCACGTCGGGGACGTCCACGAGCTTAAACTCAAGCGAGGGCGTCACCTGGCCGATGTTGCTGGGGCGAAAGATGTCGGGAGTACAGCACACGGCGATGCCGCACACCTCCGTCAGCCCGTAACCCTGGAACAGGGTACACACGGCAAGGGAAAAGAACTCGTGCGTCTCCTTGGCCAAGGGGCACCCCCAGAGACGGCGTACCGTAGCTTTCCGCCCATCTGCTCCCTAACCTTTTTAAACACCACGGTGTCCAGCAGAAACGTCGGAAGACCAAAGCGAACAAGGATGCTTTTGAGGCGCAACGACGCTCCGAATAAGTTCTTGGCCAAGGCGCCCGAGCTGTTAATCTTGTTGAAGACGCCCTTGCGGATCATGTCGCCGATTTGGGGCACGCCCACCATCAGGGTAGGGCGCGCCTCGCGAAGATCCCCGAGGCAGTTGCGCACCGAAGCGTCCGTCAGCGTACGCGGGCTGGCGTAGGCGATCCGGACACCGCAGTGGATGAAATAGCAATCCACCGCGAAAGCCAGGATATGCGCGAGGGGCAAGAACGAGACGTAAACGTCGGACTCGTGCAAAAGGTATTGCGCGATCATGAAGTCCGCGCCCGACACTTTCAACAACATTAATTGTCCACCAACCCTTACCTATGGCTATGATGTTGCGGTGCTTGATGACCACGCCCTTGGGGTTCCCCGTGGTCCCGGAGGTATACATGATGAGGCAGACATCATCTTCGGTGGGAGGGTTATGCTCGCAAGGGTGGTCTTGCCCGAGCTTCATGAACTCGTCAAAGGTATAGATTTCAAGCTCGGGACGAATCTTGAGCAGGCACTCCTTCTGCTCAGCGCCAAGCGCTTCAGTGAGGATCACGTGGGTTAGGGTGGGCACATCAGATAGTATTTTGGTAAGGGTGTCAATCTGCTCGGGGGCGATAAATATGGCGGGGATACTACACTCATTGAGGCCATGTTTCAACCCCTCAGCGCCCAGGGTATCATATACGGTGATGACACATATATTTTGAGTATAGGAAGCTAAAAAGATTAGAAGGATCAATAGGGGCGGGATACCATTCGCCATGGTGGACCAGTAGCGACTAGAAAAGTGTGAGTAGGATTAAAGAATAAATTACCTGGTAGGGGCAAAGATGGCCAGTCGCTTATCGCCACCCAACCCAATGTGCTTCAAGGCGCAACCCAGATCGGTCAGATGGTGGCCCAGCTCCTCATAGGTAACCCATTCGTAGGGAGAGAGTTGATAATATTTCCAAGTCTTCTTCTCCTTGACGATCTTACCGTCGACGTTGCGGTCGATGTCTTTAACTTCTTCAACGTTATCGATGACGCGGCGGGAACCAAAACAAATTTTAGAGCCGTGAGCCTTGATGGAAGCCTGGAGGGAGTGATAAAGGGTGGTGGCGCCGTTGGCAAGGGACGTGTACAACTCACCGGAATGCTTGGTGATGTGGTTGCGATAGATGGGACTGTGGTCGGCCTCCTCGGACTGGGCGTGAGCATACGTACGACAATAGGGCGCCATCTTAACTTTACGTTACCTTAGATTGATGTATATATGCTGCACCCCCTCTGGAGTAATGACTTCATCTGAAATCGATAGCTAATAGGATCCCTTCTTATTTAAAAGTAGCCAATCATTATTCTAGTTCAAATTACGGTGGCCATAGCCCTAAGAAGTTAAGTGGAGAAAATTGTAGAGGTAAAACATGAATTAAATTTCTATTATCGACTAATTCCGAGGCCACTCAAAAAATGAACTTCGCCTCCATCTCAAAAGTCTACGTATGAGAAACAAAAATTATATCGACGCTTATCAATAGTATCAATAAAATCTGTACTGCTATATGACGCATCATTAAGCACCAATTTACATTTACCCACGCTCAGAATGTAGATCCACTTAATCCATCCAATCAGCTAAGCTCACTCTCCAATCACTTAACTTATCGTCTCATTTAAGATGGAGTATTCAAAATACTACCAAATTATTAAACCAATCAAAAGCTTATGTTTCGATTAATCAATTCTACTTTCTTCGTTGGGTAGGTTAATTGGTTCAGTTTAAAACCCTTTCTAACAACCTTACATTAAGTTTGTGATTCTGATCGAGAAGTCGTGCAAATGATCAGAAGTGCAGATAGTGTAAACAGCCAATTGATTAAAAGAATTTTAGTCATAAATTAATCATCCATATCACAATATATAATATCTGTACGCTCAAAAGTAATGGCTAGAATTTTAAGGATATTCAAACTATCATCGATTTAATCACCATATAAACTTAAAGTAAATTTGCCTGTTTGCAATTATGAATTTCTATTTCTGCACCAATATTAACCTTTTTCAAAGTACTATTCTGGGAATAAAATTATTATATATTTTATAATTTATGTTATCATCTTCCCCAGGTCGGCCCACCTCGAATAAATAATCTATATTATCATATAGATTAAGAAAAAAATAGAAGAAAGTTTTTACCAAGTTATACACGTATTTGATTTTAGGACAGTTCATTAAAGATTACTAGTTTCTACTTGTTAGGTTTCAAGGACTACTTTATTATATGAGAAATGGTTATTTATTAAAGGTGGTAGGAGGGATTAAAAAGATATAATCTTTATTCTAACCTTGTTGATAAAGCACCAGCCTTATGAACTGAAAGCCACCAGTTGAAATATAGTTCTATATTCTTTTTTGTATACGATGCTGCTATAAAGTAAACGAGGCGGGTCGACCTTGGGACAAATATACCACACCGAGTTTTTTAGCCTTGCTGGTTTCGAACCTGTTTCAATCAAAACCCGACCCAGAGTGGAGCAGGAATACCTCGCTATGCTACCACTCCTCTATATGATACTAATCTATATTAATAAAAGCAGTGTGTGTATGTGTGTGATGCCAAGCCAAAATTAATGCATGTAGAGCTCTGAAAATTTGGATATAGGTGGATGGGAGGGTTCCGTGTGCACCTCGAAGCCGGATTTTTAATTTTTATAATAAAACTAGCGGAGTTACCCGTGCTTCGCTACGGTGTCTATAGAATTTCAGGTGATTCGAATCGATTGATTTAGATTTTATATATAGTTAAGCAATAATTACTCGGCTAAATCTAATTGCTCAATCGAAGCAACCAAAAAGACAAACCACTCAGCTAAAACTAACTGAACCTATCAAATCAACCAATAACTAATCATCTCCAAAGCTAAACTGTATCCTATCGATTCGATCAAAAACCATCAACCCACTCGGCCAAATAAAATAAACTTATCAAATCAATCAGATTCTAAATTATTTTAGCTTTTATATTAGTAGATAGCTATCAATAAGTTCAGAAACAATTAAACCTATTAAAAATTCCAACCTCCAACCACTTAGCTAAAATTTATTAAGTCTGCCAAATTAATTAAACCATCAATCTCTTATCTGAAACTATTGAGCCTATCGAATCAACCAAAAAATAAACCACCACTCAGCAAAAACAATTATTGGACTTACAAAACAGCCAAAAACTACCAACTAAATATCAAAGCCTATGAAACTATTGAATTAAATGAATATGAAAATACACAGCCAAGTTGCTATATAATTACCATTAGAAATATACGTTCTAGATCTTATATAGAACTGATGTTTAAATTTATATGATTATATTAAACAATTACATATTAGCATTCCGTTCCCAAACTTTATAGAATACTTGTTCCAAGTTTGGTGATTTTTGGTTATTTGCTCGAGATAATGCATCTATATAAACAAATTAACATACTGATTCTTTTGTAAATAAAATTTAAGATTAATTCTTTTTGATACCCAGCTTAACACAGATTTGTTTGTGGGCTTAAAGTTTGTCTGATAATCTCATAATTTTTATATTTGTAGATGGTTATCGATAAAATTAAGTAATCAAATTATACTGAATCAATATAAATTTACCAACCATTCAGCCATACCCAATTAAACCTATCGAATTAACTAAACCACTAAACCACTTAGCTAAAACCATTAGATTAAAAATCAACTAATCACCAACCGCTTCGTAAACCAAAGCTAAATGTATCAAAACAACCAAAATCACAACTACTTACCAAAACCAATCAACTTCATTAAATCAACCAATCACTAACTTTAATCAAACCGTTAAGCTTACTAATCAACACAAACCCACCAACCGCTCGACAAAACCATTTAAATTACCGAATCAACCGAATATCAAACTTCTCGGCCGTAACAATATACCAATTTCCATTAAAAACATATAAAATTTTCACTTGTTACATATAAAACTTTTTATTTTACTATTAAAATAATATTTTTTAAAATTCATAAACCTTCTCAGGCATGCACACAACAACTCACCAAAGTTTCATCACAATTGGATGAATGGTATAGGAATGCATTCGGGACATACATACACACAGACATACATTCATTTTTATATATATAGATAAAAAAAACTTTATATGTAACAAGTGAACATTTTATATGTTTTTAATGGAAAATCGGTATATTGTTACAGCTAAGAAGTTTGATATTCGGTTGATTCGATAGTTTAAATGGTTTTGGCAAGCGGTTGGTGGTTTTGGGTTGATTAATAAGCTTGATAGTTTTAGTAAGCTGTTAGTGATTGGTTGATATGATAAGTTAATTGGTTTTGGTAAATAGTTGGTGGTTTTGGTTGTTTCGATACGTTTAGGTTTGTTTTACGAATACGAAGCAGTTGGTGATTGGTTGATTTTGTATATTCAATGGTTTTAGTTTTTAGCAAGTGGTTGGTGGTTTTGGTTTCATTTTTAACCGACTTTGAAAAAGGAGAAGGTTCTCAATTCGACCTGTATGTATGTTTTTTTTGGATGTTTGCGCATAACTGAAAATACTGGACCGATTTGGATGATCATCTCCAAAAATCGAGGATGCTTAAACTTAGGTCTCATTTCACTTTTTTAAGCATTGGTCAAGTATCCGCCCATTAATTTAGTAAATAAAAAATGGGCTCGGAAGCGATGTGTACTTGTGTGGGACTAATACAGCTCCGGATAAACTTTTTTCCGGCATCGCTGAAGCGATAGCTTCGAAGCACTTTTGATATGTCCTATGGCTGGGAGGATGTTCAAAATTCAGTCAGTATGAGCTCATAGCGGGGTGTGCTTAAATCTTTATAGATGGCTATCATTTTTGCATAATTTGACCAATAAACTCATCTAAATTTAATAAAATGAATTATTTTAGATAGCAATCAATAAATTTACATAGATTGACTAATAAAAGCAACCAAATCTAATAAAATGAATTACTGTAGATGGTGATCAGTAAATTCAGCATACATTGACCAATTAAATCATCTAAATTTGTTAAAATGAAGTATTGTAGAGGGGATAAATAAATTTAGTATAATTTGACCAATAAAATCAACTAAATTTAATATAATGAATTATTAGTATATTTGTTTATAAGATACTATGTATAATAGATATACAATGAGTTTTACTTTTATAGAAAAATAGTAAGAGGTCAAAAATAATATATAGAGATAGTAATATTTAATAAAAGTAGGAAAAAGAGCCACTTTTAAAAATGCACTAATTTTTTGAGAGGAAAAGAGCTGAGGGTAAAGTTTTTTTTGGGAAATTAGAACCTTCTCAAAAAAAATTTTGGGAAAAAAAGAACCTCCTTTAAAAAAAGCTCTAAAAAGTATGAAATAATCAAGAAATTATGCCTGCTCAATAAAATCCTTTTTGAAGTCGGTGCCATATTTTAACTGACTTATAATAGGTATTTATAATTTATATACTTAGTACTATTTATTCTAAGTTGCTTATAGTTTACACTTGGACTCAATTCAGACATGAGATATAATTTGTATTTATGAGCAAAATTCTATAATTCAGTTTAAAATATGGCACCGACTTCATAAAGGGTTTTATTGAGTAGGCTTAATTTCTCGATTATTTCATACTTTTTAGAGCTTTTTTTAAAGGAGGCTCTTTTTTCCCAAAAAAATTTTGTCAAGTAGTTTTGCGAGGCAGTTGGTGATTGGTTGATGTGGTATGTTCAATGGATTTAGCTAAGCGGTTTAGTGGTTTATTGATATGGATCATCTGATAAACTTTAAACGCTAGCGAAGCACGGGTATCTTGATATTAGTTTTATATTTTTAAAAACCTGCCCAATTTGTCCCCTAATTAATAAAACTAGGTGACCCATGCGAATACTTCGCATCCTTTCAGGTAATAGGATTCCATATATGACTAACCTATGGATAGTACTTAATCAAAAAATAGATCATTGCAAATAACGAATGATGAAAAGTGGCAAAAACATAACGAAAATATAATTTAATTTTTTAATTAATAAACTAATTTTAAAGTTGTAAAAAAACTATTAATAGAAAATTAATAAATATACAAATATTGTGACAAATATTTTGAAATAAAAATTTATTTTTTGTAATTCAAATGCAATAAATTTTATAATTAATTAATTTCTTGTTCTAATTTGATTGACACGTTGTTTATACGTTTATTTTATTCTATTCTATTCAGAGACTTCAGCGCCACCACGACACTTTATAATACCGGCAACTGTTAAAATAAACAGATTGCCACCAGATGGCGACCCTTGTTTTTTTAAAATGTAAATTTTTAAATAAAATTTTTAAAATATAAGTTTTAAAATATAATTTTTTAACGAAAACATTAATTTTAAGATATTTACTTATTTTTCGTCATTAGAGGGAAAAATAATCTTCAAAATGGCGTATCAAACATTAATTATGATACAGTATTAAAGGAGATATTTCATAACGACAAAAAAACACCTTTGAGAAATAATATATAGAGATCCATCGCTTCCGAGCCCATTTTTTATTTACTAAATTAATGGGCAGATACTTGATCAATACTTACAAAAGTAAAATGGGACCTAAGTTGGAGCATCCTCTATTTTTGGAGATAATCATCCAAATCGGTCCAGTATTTTCAGTTATGCGCGAACAAACATAGAAAAAAAGAAAAAAACATACATACAGGTCGAATTGATAACCTTCTTTTTCAAAGCCGGTTAAAAACCATTAAATATACCAAATCAACCAATCACCAACTGCTTCGTATTCGTAAAACAAGCCTAAACGTATCGAAACAACCAAAACCACCAACTATTTACCAAAACCAATTAGCTTATCATATCAACCAATCACTAACTGCATTATTAAAACCGTCAAGCTTATTAATCAACCCAAAACCACCAACCGCTTGCCAAAACCATTTAAACTATCGAATCAACCGAATATCAAACTTCTTAGCTGTAACAATATACCGATTTCCATTAAAAACATATAAAATGTTCACTTGTTACATATAAAACTTTTACTTTACTATGAAAATAATAATTTACTTATTTTTCGTCATTAGAGGGAAAAATAATCTTCAAAATGGCGTATCAAACATTAATTTTGATACAATATTAAGGGAGATATTTCACACCGACAAAAAACACCTTTGAGAAATAATATATAGAGATACTTTGAGCAAGTTAAGTTTAAGTTGATTTTGGAAGACGTCATAAACACATAATGATTTTAAATAAGAGGGAGTGACTAGGACTAACAGCTTTGCTGTTGCCCTCATGGCTAGTGAGCTGATTATTCTAACTTTACTTAATCTACTTAACCCTAATACTGATTTTATTTAGTTTCGGGTGAGTAATTTAGTGAATGATTCGATAATATTTGCCAATTCTCACCCACTCGCCCAAATTGATTGAACATATCGAACTCGATAGTTTCAGATGTCAGTCAGTACGTCAGTACGTCAGTGTTTTATTAAGTAGATGTTTCGGGTAGCAGTTAGGTGTTATCTGATTGATTCGAAAAGTTTATTTTATTTGGCCGAGTGGTTGATGGTTTTTGGACGGTTCGATAAGACACAGTTTTGGAGGTGATTATTATTGGTTGATTTGACAAAAAATATTCGAGGTGGGTCGACCTTAGAACAAATATACCACACCGAGAATTTTTCTAGCCAGTACAGGTTTAAAAGATTTGATAAGTTCAATTAGCTTTAGCTGAATGGTTGCTGGTTTTTGGTTGATTCGATTGAGCAATATGATTTGGCCGAGTGGTTATTGCTTAACTATATTAAAAATCTAAATTAATCAATTCAAATCACCTAAAATTCTAGACACCGTAGCGAAGCACAGGTAATGGATGCTAGTATATTATAATTATAGGATTTCATGTACACTTGGCTTTTAAGTTAAAATCTATACAAGTGGTTCAAAAGATATAGAGACTCATACTATATTCTTTGGTGCTCATATTACCAATCTGGATGCATTTTAATTACTCAGATTATTATTAATCACCATTTTAAGCCTCAAATAGACAATTAATAATATTTTAGTAAGGGTATAACTGATCAGCTTACTTTAAGTAGCAATTATCAATGATGGCCCTATTAGCTTATAATCTCTGCATAAATTTCCAAAGTTCTAGAAACTAAGTTTTTAGTGCTGTACATTACCAGCCCTAGGAGGTTAAATTTTAGTATATGGTTTTAACCTGCAGGGGATATATCACTCTAGCCACCCAATCTCTAGCTATGTGCTAGCATTGAACCTGCACCAAGTTGGGTAAAAGAATTACTGTAAGTATTGAGACCCAGACCCTCTGCCCATTTTTGCAGTAAGCACCCCTTCAGGTACAAGAAGGCCCTAAACTACCTATCATTCCCCTTCTCCAAAGTGTAAACTGGCTCATGTGGTAGATGAGCAATGGGTTACAGCCTTCCCACTTAAAAATCCTCTCTTCCTGCCCCATCTCCTCTTTTAGCACTAGTGGTGCCCCTAGTCCTGCCCCATCTCCTATTATTCTTTTTTAAAAAAGTTAGAGGGGTCTGCAGGGAGGCAGTACAGTCCAGGGGTCACTAGAGAGGCCCAGAGCACCATCTGTCAGAAAAGCGGCATGTTAAGTTTAAACCAGCCTGCCAGTCTGGATGCCCAAACACCCAAATGGCAAGCCCAAATGCCAGAGGTGCTGCTGCTTGAACAACATTGAATTAAGCTGGGAGAGATTTCACCAGCAAGTGCCAATAGGCCATATATGCATTTAAAATCTGGCTATGAACCAGGCTATCACAACCTCAGGGTCTGTGGGTTTGGGAGCTAGAAAAACAGAGATTGGAATTGGGGTTTAATGTCAGGCAAACAGCATGTAATAATTAGACTGGCCTTCCAGCCTAGGTGCCAGAGCACTCAAATGGCAAACCAGAATGCCAAAGGCACTGCTGCTGGTATGGCGGATATGAAACTGGAAAGGAATTTTCCCAAAAACTGCCAGTGAGCCAGAATCTTATACAGGCACATAAAAAAATACCAGACAAGTACAGCCATTAACCCTGAGGGGATTGTGAGGGTTAACAGAAAAGGCAGTTTATTTTTCAACATAAAAACTAATTTTTTAGAAAAGTTTTTAATAGAAAAGTTAGAAAAGAAAAATTGACCAACAATTTTCTCAGTGTGATGCAACTGATTAAATAGTGGTTGATTGGAGAGGAAACAAGCCAGGATTGGGTCCCTCAAGTTTGACCTAACTGGTGAATTATTCAGAAATGGGGACAGATAAGTTCACTGGGAACTGACATCAAAGAATTTGGCAGCAGGCTGAGTCACTGTCAGTTCAACCTTAAATGCCTAAACCAAAACTTGACTGCATTTCTGGTGGTTAGCACAATGGCATCTAGCCCAACGAGCAATGGGAATCCCCCAAGGCTACCCCATGTAGGGGTGGTCCCAAATGGTTGGGAACAGGTTCAGGATGCCCAACCTGCCTGTGCCTGGACACTGGGCCATTTGTTTGGTTAAAAGCGTTGCATCAGCCACAGCACCCAATTGATTGGAAGGGAGCTTTGAACTATCACCAATGGTGTTTAATGCTGCTACCTGCGCATTGGGGATCATACCTGATGATTTTGGAAGGGGGCTAATTTTGATGATTGAAGTGCTGACCAAATTGAAACCTTCAGCGATTCCAGTTAATGAGTCAAACTTCATTCCTTTTCAGCTATGTGAATCCCAATCATCAGGCTCATTTCCACTCATTTTCAGACTGATTGACTTAATTTTGGCAATTTTAGTGCAATTTTCCCCAATCAGGCATACCAGTTCTGGAGAGGAAAATGTGGGCACCGGGGGAGGGACCCAAAGAGGGAGGGCTGCTACCCAGTGCTCATCTACCATGTGGGCGAGATTGCCCTGGGTGACAAGAGGGAACGCCACCCTCTTCAGAGCCTTTTTATTTGGAAACGGGAAGAGGGCCCAGTTGACACACAGAGGACGTTTCCCTGGACTTACATTTATATTTTGTCATAGGAAAAGAAATTTGGGGTACAGAATTTTTATTAAAGTTAAAGATAGAAGATCAACCATCATTTTTCTCAGTTTATATTATTGGTGTAATATATTTGTCCCAAGGTTGACCCACCTCAAATACTTAAAAAAATTTCTCAGTGTGTTACAACTGCTTAAATAGATGATTTATTTGGGGAATAGCTTAGAAAAGCTCAGGATTGGGGCCCTTAAGATTTGCATAACCCAGCAAACTTCAAGCAAGAGGGTAAAAATTATTTTGAACTGACTTCAAAATTGTCAGTGGAAGGCTGAGTCACTGTCAGTTCATCCAAGGATGCCCAAATTGCTGATTTTCTTTGGTTTTGATGGTATAATGACAGAATCTTGCCCAATGGGCAGTGGGAACCTCCTAAGGCCACCCAACATAGGGGCAGTCCCATGAGGTTGGAAACAGGTTTGTGGCACCCAAACCACCCACACCCAGTCACTTCAGTGTCTGTTGGACCAAATGGGAACTGTTGGACAGGGGGTTTGATATGGCTGAGGAGAGTTTCAAACTGGCATCAGCATTTCTCAATGGCTCAATGCCATTAGCAAGTTCCTCCAACAATTTGACATTAAGAGCATTTTTCATAGAAGGTACATACCTGTTGTGCTTTGTTCCCAATATTTCTGGGGTGGGTTTCAAACCTGCAACAACATTTAATAATGGCCCAATGCCATTGGTGAGTTTTGCCAATGATTTAACACTAGATGCTTGGTTTTTGAAAATGTGCGCTCATTGGGCTTTATTGCTGAGATTTTGCAATTATCAACTATTAACATTAAAGGTTCATCGCTGTTAATCATACTTGACCCCTTTGCCCCAAGTGGGTGCCAATTCAATGCAAACTTGCTATAGATTTCCTTAATTCTCCCCATTAATTATTCAGATGTAAGAACTGAGGTTGGGGAAAGAATTCTCAAAGGGTACGCTGTCACCCACCGCTTGTCCACCACATGAGCGAGGTTACCCTGGGAGATGAGGGAAGCTGCCAGCCTTTTTAGCCCCTTCTTGGATGGGAAAGGGAACACCCCCGATCCAAACAGAGGGGGTGCTCCCTCAGACTTACACCATCACACCCTTGGCTATCTTGTCCAAATTATTAACCCCAAAAACCCAAATCCTCAGACATATTCACCGGATCAGGTTGCATTTGGTCAACTGGATCATGTTAGTGACCCAGATTATCCAACCTTACTTGAAGATGGTCCCAGAAAACGTCAAGTCAAAAGAGTCTGGAAAACACTGGTAAATTCAATATGAATTTACTTCTAAATCTGCTGTGATGAAATTAACCCAAGGGTTTCTAGCACTCTCCCAAATTTTTTAGAAACTTCTCTTGTATCATGTTTACATGATCTAATTGAGGGCACCAACGTCAAGGACAAGGCTGGGTGGCATAGGTTCAAAGGGTCAAGTTGAGGACCTTCTTGACATAAGTACACCTTGGACCAATGCTGGGTACAGGCCAGGTATGCACAGGTTGATACAAGTGAGGTGCATAACACCCATCCCCTTGTCTCAGCTCTTGCATTATATATGAACAAGTTACCTTCTGAATGACAATGGCTTAATTCAGTTAGTTGTAAATGGGGGTTAGAAACCTATACAATTTATGAAATTACTAACTTGGGTTGGGCTCAACTTCAATTGATCACTTAAGTATGGTCAATTTTGAAGTATCTTACCTGATTAGATGGGAGCGTATGCTTATTATTGCACCATGTCTTAGTACCACTTTCTCCAATCAATGATTTCTACAAGTTGTTTTAAATAGTTTGCTTGAAACTAACCTTTTTTGTTGGTCATCTTCCATATAAATATTTCCCCATTTATTTACAGTTTTATTTAATGTTGACTTGGGCAAACCTGAGTGTGGACCTCTTCAAGGAGGTCTCATGACACATTAGCCAATTTATTTACTTTAAAATTACCACAGCATCAGGTACACCTCTGGGCCGCCCAGCTTCCCTCCAGGCCAAGGTACCCATGCACTCTAGCCCTGGTCAAAGCTTGGTTAGGAACTCCCCTTTGAGACATAACCAAGTCTTGCTGTTGGTTTGATTACTATTAATGGTTACCTTGTTAACCACCCTCACCATATGTAATTTTAGCTTCAGCACACTCTGTAGGGCTATCCTTCTTGTAATACTGATGACTAGTTCCCTGGAATTGGGTCTGTGCACCGTGCACCACCATGCCAGGAACTGGAGAGTCATAGATAATCTCCTGACATTAGATGCCCAACCACTTTACTTTACATGCCTGAACGTTTTCCATGTGGGACTTCACAAAGTGCAAATGGTGTGCCCCAGCTGTTGGTCATGGCTGTGGTGGGGATCAGCACTGTTTTCAGATTTTGATAATGTTTGGAGCATCTCAGCGTTATTATTGCTACCTCTGACTGTAAAGTACCCATACTTCTTGCTTGTTGTAGGAAATTTGGTTGACCAAATTATCCATCTCACTTGCCAATTAGAAAATTGATGGTTGTTAAAGCAACCAATTGTTTGGCAATGGTTGCCAACTAAATACAATCATAAATATCAAAGGATATAAAATGATGGTTTTTTGATTGATATTTCATTGCAGATCATCCCTGACTAAATTATTAATCATAATTAACCAAAGGACCTAATCCAATGATGGGAACTGATTACTATTTCATCGGGGATCATCTCTGACTAAATCAGTAGTTGAAATTCATCAAAGAACATAATCTGACAATTGTTTTGATCGGTATTTTGTTGGGCATCATACTCGACAATGTTAATTAGGCAAAGAATGAGGGCATGATTGCCAATAGTCAGATTGCTATAATGAATTATTACAGCAGAGGCGCTGAATGATTAGGGTTGTTTTAGTAAAGCTACTGAAGCATTTTAATGCTTGCTTTAGTGGTAGCTAGTAGTAGTAATCAGGTAAAACGGCCCCCATACCATCTGTGTATGGCTCCTAACACATGAGATGGTTGCCAATCTGTAAAAGGTTACACTTCTGGGGATTAATTAAGATGAAGACATTTGCTACCATTGGAAGTTAATCCCAAGGGTTAGAAATTTCAGAGGACTAATCAGTTGATTTTCAGAAAATTATCTGGAAAGTTGTCCGCCTTCTGCCTAAAAAACCCCTAGAATTTTCTAGTAAAAACAGAATTTAACTGAAATATATTTATATCTACTTCTAAATTGAAGATTGAAGGGAACAAAGGTCCCTAGTTGTTTTTCTCAATTACAATTACCAGAGTGGATTCGTTGCCATCTATTTTGAAGACTCAACCTACTAGTTGTCATCATACAACTAGTGTTTGCTATATTATTCAACAACCAACATGTGCAGTAAACTTACCAAAAAGTTTACACTTGGTGCTCACTACAGGGGGTGTAGTTAATTATTGTCAAGTAGTACCATTATGTCATCTGTGCAGGGAGAGATTCAGTGGTTATGGAGTGAGCTGAAGAGTGTGAATCAGACCACTCTAATGCCAGCAGCTCAGGCCAATCTATCCCAAATGGAGAATTGCGTTTTCAAGGTGTAAGAAGTTGTCAACCTTGTCACAGAAGTTAATAAATGAATTATTTGGAAAAACATCTGAGTCAGAGCAACAATATTCAAATGTGGAGAAGGAGCTAACCTTGCTCAAAGTAGCACTTCAAGCTGAGGAAGGAAAAAATTGGTTACCACGGAAAAACATAGTCAGCTCCAGAAACAAGTACAAGAATGGGAAAAACATAAGTGTACTTGTATTCATGTGAAAACGGAGATTGGGGATCAGGACCTATATGAAGATGAAAGTAATATAGGGAGCATTCAGCCTGCTCAAAATATGCCAAGTGCCTATGCTGCCATCTCGGCAATGACCCCTGACAACACACCAACTGGCGCTAGAATGGCTAACCGCACTACTTGTCCTACAACTGAGCATGTGGAAACTGAGGAATTTTAGCCCACCCCAAAATTTCCACCCTTTCAATGGGATAGTGCCCTGGCTTTCTTCATATTGTTTAAAATGACCATGTTTAGTTGCAGTGATTACTAAAAAGCTGTTACTGTTATCAATTGTTTAGACACCACTTGTCTAAACTTGGTATTATTTCATTTGTGAGGGGAAAATTGGTCCTATAATGAGACAATAAAATGCAATATTGAAGGAATTCAGAAGCCCTGAACAAATGGCTAACCAAATGCAGGAGCTCATGGGAATACAATTACAAAAAGATGAAACATTAGGAGAATTTGCTGACCGCTTTTACAAAGAAGCACAGATCCTGATGGGAGCTGATAACCTGAGCGATTTTGATGCTTGCATTGCTATGAAGGCAGCACTCCAACCCTATCAGGATTTACAACAAATCATGTTATCAACCTTCACCAGTAGTAGAACTACTTCTCAAATGGTGGAGCACCTGAAAGAATTGGCTTCCACTTTTGATGCACCAAATCAAAGTGTAAAACAACAACAGCCTTTTAATTCAAATTTGGCAAAAAGTCCCAAGCCCAAAAAGGATTTCCCCAATTGAATATGGAAAAAACCTGATGGTCCAAAATGGTCTAGTAATGCCCCACGCATTACTTGTAACAGATGTGGAAATACTGGTCATTATGCTGTCCAGTGCTAGACTAAAAACCAAAAGATCAGGTGAACTTTGTTCATGAAGACAATACCTATGATGAGTCAGGAAAAGGCCCTGCGGTCTAGATGAGAAACAATCTAGATCTGCAAATTGCCCAGTTCCCCCAAACAAGTTTGACAAAATTGATACCTCCAACCTGTTCATAGATGAACCTGTTCATGATTCTCTCCAGTGGAGCACAGGCCTGAATATCCATGTTATAACTCGATCAAAAGCAAATGCAATTAGTCCTGAAATTATATCATAAGTTGCCTGACCCTACACTTGTCAACTGTTGGAAAAGGCCCAAAATGCTGACAACCAAGACAAATTGCTAAAGATGAAGTTGGAAGACATTAACGTTTCAATTCTTATTGCTACCATCAAGAATTCATTTCCTGATATAGCAGCCCAAATTTATTCACACTCTGGATTCAGCAACCAATGCTGCTATACATTCAGTAAACAACATCTCCCACTGTTCTGAGTGTACTTATGCTAACATTTTGGTTAACCAAGTAGAAGTAAGGGCTATTATTGATAGTGGTGCACCAATCAATATTGTGTTTACCAAATTGGTAAAACGTTCAAAGATTTTGCCAGATATAGCACATTGAAAGCAGTATGGTACCGCTGGGCCCACCCTACTACCTCCTGTGGGGCTTAAAGTGGCTTACCTCTTCATTTTGGTTCTCTAGTTGTGTCTGAGCCAGCAATTGTTCTACCTAATCAAAATTACAATATTCTCATTGGCACTGACTTCATGCAAAAGTATGGAGTAAAGTGTGACTTTGAGGTGAATACTATGACAATCTTGGGCCAGATGCTACCATTGGTCTATCATTGGAAGGGGAATGCCCCCCTCACTTGGAGAAATAACTGTATAAACGTGATATATAAGGATGGTATCATTCCCATTGGTTATAAACTAGTTGGGAAAAAGATCCACCCTTTACCAAAATTCATGAATGAAAACTGAGGGATCCTGATATGAGTAAAGAAGAATTAATTCTATCACCTGGGATGCAGACAGTGGTCAATACTGGACTGACTCTGAAAACTCTGGAGCAATTATATATAGAAATCGAGGCTCCCTGGTGAAGATCAAGAATTGAGCCTTAGGTAGCTTCAGGGATCCTAATTCCTGGTCATGGGGAAATTTGTATTCTATTAGCCAATCTGAAAAAAACGCCAATGATAATCAAGCAAAATCAAGTAGTTGCATTCACCCAGTTAATCCCTATAACAGAGCTCCATTCCTTCCACGAATTTGGGGATTTAAATGATATAGGATTACCAGATTTGGCTGGATGCATTCATACATTAATCTCTCAGGAACAATTATCAGGATTAACCAAAGATCAGCAAAATGAAGTATTGGCTTTATTCAGATGATATCAAACTATTTTTGCCCAAAATGACCACGATTTTGGGTGCATAAAAAGTGTACTCCATCAGATTGACACTGGGGAAGCTGCCCAGATTAGAATGAGACCTATTTAAAGGTCCCGAGCAGCTGAGGCAGTAGTTGCCAAACAAATAGAAAAGTTGTTGGTGCACGGATTGCTTGTGCCTTCATCCAGCTCATAGGCTAATCCAATATTAATTGTCAAAAAAAGAACAGGTCAAATTGGGTTGTAATTGACTATTGCCATCTTAATAAAATCACAAAAAAAGACTCTTACCTCTTGCCTTAAATTGATGATGCATTGGATCAGTTAGGCGGGGCTAAATTCTTTTACAGCAATGGACCTCATCTTGGGGTATTGGAAGATTGATATGTCACCTGAGAACCAGGAGAAGTGTGCCATAGTAACAGCACAAGGGATTTACCAACCTACGTGGATGCCACAAGGCTTATGTAATGCCCCTGCAACTTTTCAACGGGATATGGATACCATCTTATGAGACCTCAAATTGTCCTGTGTTCTAGTCTATCTAAATGATATCAATGTATTTAGTTGAACATTCACTGAGCACTTACAACACTTAGAGGAAATATTTAAGAAATTAGCTTCCACCAAGCTTAAAATCAAGCCCCAAAAGTGTCACTTCTTTAAGGAGCAGCTAGAATATTTGGGCTTCAAAATAAACGTAGATGGATTACAACCAAAAAAACAAAAAATCGATGCCATTGAGCGGATGTCATTGCCAAAAATTGTTTGTGATGTACAAGTCTTTTTAGAAATGGTCAGTTATTATTGCCATTTTATTAAAGACTTTGCAAAAATAGAGGATTCATTATTCCATCTGCTTAAGGATCTGAAAAAAGGGTTCAAATGGAATGAAATGGCCCAAGGATCATTTGATGAATTACAGCAATACTTGATGACCAGCCCAATACTAAAATACCCAAATTTAGACCAACTGTTTATTATATAATCAGATGAATTGCTTATGGCAATAGATGCCATCCTTAGTCAAGTGGACAAACAAGGCAAAGAACACCCAGTGGCATATGTCAGCCATACTTGAACCAAGGCTGAAAGGAATTATACAGTCACCAAGTGTGAATGTCTTACAGTTATCTATGCTTGAAAGCAATTTCATATTTATGTTAATGGGATGCATTTAAAGGTTGTAACCAATCATGCATCTCTACATTGGTTGCATAACTTAAAAGAACCTGAGGGAAGACTAGCATGATGGGCCTTGAAATTGCAGGCATATGTCTATGAAATTGAACATCACGCTGGGGATAAAAACCAAAATGCTGATGGATTATCCAGACTGTCAGCAATTCTTACAGTACAGGATTTTTCTGATGATCTATTTGAATGAATGGTGAAAAAAGAGTTGGAGAATAAGCCACCAGAAGTTCAAATGGCGTTATGAAAAGCCATGGAGGGAACAGAACAAAAGAACAGACAGTTATTCAAAATAGTGAACGATAAAAGGCTTCTGTTCCCAAAGCCATCCAAACGAATGGAAATAATTTGAACCGCTCACAAAGTTGTTGGTCATGGTGGCCTCAAGAAAACGCTAGAGCACATTCATCAATATTACTATTGGGAATCATTAAACTATGATATGGCAGATTTTCTTTCCTGTTTTGTGGAGCGTCAGCTCCACAAGCCACACAAAATGTGGCTGGATATCAGTTAGTGTAACCAGGATTTGCCTGGCATACAGTATCAATTGATGTTATGGGGCCTCTAAGTACAAGCACTGGATGAATGCAATATATCATAGTTGCAATTGATCACCTGACCTGATGGATTGAAACCAAGGCTATGGTATGGGTCAATGCAATGAATACTGCCAAATTTATTCTGGATCAAGTGATATATTAGCATGGCTGTCCTCAAGTGATTCTGAATGATAATGGAACGAATTTTATCTCCTTTGTCATACCCCAATTGAATGAACTGATGGGAATCAAGGGGTCATATTGGCCAGAGACAAATGGACTAGTTGAGAAAGTGAACGCTACCTTAGCTGCTATGTTACAAAAGTTGATTTCAGGAAAACATCTACTTGGACTTTGTACTTAAGTTTGGTGACATTTGCCTATAATGTCAGCTATCATTCCTCAACTGGGAAAACACCCTTCAAATTGCTATATGGAAGAAAAGCTGCCTTGCCACCAATTCTATACTCAGCATTGGAATTAACTTTGGGGATGAGTCCATGCCAATATTTAAATCAATTAGCCAACATTATGATTGATTTACAATCCCAAGCGTTTGCTGAAACCCTTCAGAAAAGAATCCAGGCTAAAACATATAAATGATAAAAAATGATTACCCATAAAAAGATTTGAAATTGGGGATAAAATATCCTATTGTGATATGCATGGATTTGGCTGACAAAATAAGTTGGATGCTTTTGGATAGGTCCCTTCAAAGTAATTTCCAAATCAGCAACATATGCCTATATGATCAAAAATATCCTTGATGGTCATATAGTTAACTGAGTTCATAGCAAGTATTTAAAAAATTGGCACTAAAAAGAATATATACAAAAAAGAAAAAGAAAAAAATTAATTAAACACTATTAAAAAACATAAAAAAGGAAAATCATTCAATAATAATGAAAATAAAAAAATCAAATTTTAATTGCTTATACTCAAAATCATCAGGCATTGTTCCCTACTATTGTTGGCAGGGCCATCTTGGGTTACAACTGGGTCCATCAGAATTAGTCATGAGGCACTAAAGTATATCATCTAGAAATAAAGAAGATCTGCTCTGATCGCAAATGGAGAGCCCAACCTGGGGGAGTACAGGTTTTTCAGGCTATGGCCGGTGTTGAGGCCAAATAGTCCTGGTATGGAATGAGGCCATATGACCACACTCAACAGAAGTGGCAGCAAAAAGGGGACCTCTGAACTTTTGAGATAGTTAAGTCCAGTAGATGGACCTCTGAACTAGGCTTGCTAGTTAAGTCTTGAGAAGAAGCAAGTGCTTCTGAAAAACTGTCTCGTTGGGTAATCTGGTCAAGTGGGGGGGATGTGTTGGAAATTTGGTTTACCAAATTATCCATCTCGCTTGCTGATTAGAAAATTGACAGTTGTTAAAGCAACCAATTGTTTGGCAATGGTTGCCAACTAAATTATTAATCATAAATATTAAAGGATATAATATGACGGTTGGTTTTGATTAGTATTTTGTTGGGGATCATTTCTGACTAAATTATTAATCATAATTAACCAAAGGACCTAATCCAATGATGGGATCTAATTACTATTTCATTTGGGATCATACCTGACTAAATTAGTAGTTGAAATTCATCAAAGGTCATAATCCAATGATTGTTTTGATTGATATTTTGTCAGGCATCATGTCCAACAATGTTAATTAGGCAATTTGATGAGGGCATGATTGCCAATAGTCAGATTGCTATAATGAATTATTACAGCAGAGGCGCTGAATGATTAGGGTTGTTTTAGTAAAGCTACTGAAGCGTTTTAACGCTTGCTTTAGTGGTAGCTAGTAGTAGTAATCAGGTAAAACGGCCCCCATACCATCTGTGTATGGCTCCTAACACATGAGATGGTTGCCAATCTGTAAAAGGTTACACTTCTGGGGATTAATTAAGATGAAGACATTTGCTACCATTGGAAGTTAATCCCAAGGGTTAGAAGTTTCAGAGGACTAATCAGTTGATTTTCAGAAAATTATCTGAAAAGTTGTCCGCCTTCTGCCTAAAAAACCCCTAGAATTTTCTAATAAAAACAGAATTCAACTGAGATATATTTATATCTACTTCTAAATTGAAGATTGAAGGGAACAAAGGTCCCTAGTTGTTTTTCTCAATTACAATTACCAGAGTGGATTCGTTGCCACCTATTTTGAAGACTTAACCTACTAGTTGTCATCATACAACTAGTGTTTGTAATATTATTCAATAACAAACTTGCGCAGTAAACTTACCCAAAAGTTTATACTCATACATGGTGGATATGGTTGCTCTTCATTCTGAGCGTTATGATTCCCCAACTTTCCGCCAGAAACTAACAAATTAACATAAATAAACTGTTTTTTCTTCAGCATCATGTTTGGATGATGCAGGCAGGATCATCGACAAAGGGCCTGGTGGTGATGACCTTGGATAACATCATACAACCCATCACAAAATGGGTATGGGGTCATTCATAGCCTAAAACGCGTTTTATTGTGACGTCTTATATATACAACCAAGTCATATATCTTATCCTATGGATCAGATATGGAACTATTTCAGTGTATCAAATTACCCCAAAGAACCCACGCTTGACCACAACTATGTTCTTCAGAACCCAGAAGCTGGAGAAGGAGTTACTATTACAATATAAAAAGATTAATGCAGTTGCTGAAGATATGGTGGGATATGTGACCTCAGTGGTAAAAGTGGATAATTTCCCTCTTCATTCTATGATGCAGAAATGTACCCTGGAGGTATGCTAATACCTGAAAAAGATTTTTGTGGTGAATTGTTGGCGTTTTTTGATATATTAAAAGGTCATTTGGGATATTTTTATTGACTGGTACCCTTTCATCCCCTTTAGGAAAAGTCAGCACTACTATTTTGGTAGATACTGGAGCGTCTGAGAATTTTATTGACCAAGAACCAGCTGAATACCTTGAGCTGAGTTACTTGTCAGGTGGTATGGTTAGGGGAGGGGTTTCTCAAGTTATTCTCACGCTAAAAATTATGTGGTTAGTGGATTATCAAGTTGGCAAATAACATTTGTCTGACAGCTCCCAAGCTATCAAAAACCTCTTGTACCCCATCATTTTGGGTTTAGTGTGGTGGCAAAAGTTTGACGTCAGAATCAACTTGAAAGACAATACCTAGTCCTTAACTTTAAGAATGGTCACGAGTTAGTTATCCCTTTGGCTGAAGAAAACTTTCAGGGATATTTGCACCACTGGCCCAATATGCACACACTCAGTCTTTCTTCATTGCTGAAGCCCTCTTTGGAGGTCCCCATACCTTCCTTTTTGGAGGGGTTGGAATCTTTGTTTGATACAGCTTCAGCAAATGTACTACCAGCTCATTCAGAGTTTGATTGTGAGTTCAAGCTCACCGTTAATCTGGTGCATATATCTTCCCCAATTTATCCATTGACGGTATGGGAGGAAGAGGCCTTAGATGTGTGGGTAAGGAGCAGTTAGCCAATGGTGTGATTTTTCAGTGAACCTCCCCTGTATGTTCCTCACTTCTCTTTGTAGAGAAGGCCAATGATACCTTATGCCCATGCATAAATTATGGGATTATCAACAACGTCACAGTACCAGATTTGCATCCCATCTCACTGAAATTACAGATTGCATGCTATGTGGAAGAGGTGAGAGTCTTCTCCAAGCTGGATTGTTTGAACGCATATAATCAGATCTGTATTAAAAAGGGACAGGGGTGGCTGACTGCATTCCATACCATAAAAAGGATTTTCCAATTTCAGGTTATTCCCTTTAGGCTTAAAAATTCCCCTTCTATCTTTCAACGCCATATTGATGTGGCTTTGGGGGACCTGCTGGGGGTATGCACGGTACTTACATGAAAATAAATTTGGTATTTTCCCCTGACACTGAGTTCCATGTAGTACACCTTCAGCAGATGATAGAGCGTTTGAGGGCAGCTGATCTTACATAAGAAATAAGTAAGTGCAAATTATTTAAGTCCTAGGTCACCTTCCTGGGCAACGTCATGGATGACCAATGGCACATGATAACTCCAGACAAGGAGAAGGCAATTTTTATGTGTCCCACTCCAACTTTGGTTAAGGAATTGAGGAGTTTTTTGGAGACATGTACGTCCTTGAAGAAATTCACACCAAATCTACCTGAAGTTGCGGTGCCTTTGTATAAGGCGAGTGGGGCAAAAGTGCTCCAGTGGTCCCCAACTTTGGGGATGCCTTCAAAGCGGTAAAGTGACTTTGCTGTCCACGTCCATTCTTTGCCATTTCAACCCCAATAAAAAGTTCATTATTGCTTCTGATGCCTCAAACTTCACCATAGCGGTGGCCCTATTACAAGTAGGCAAAGATGGAATAGAGCATCTGGTGGGGTATTTTTCTGGGAAGATGTCTCTATCAGAGTTATACTACGCCGTACATGATAAAGAGTTTATTAGCAGTGGTTGAGGCGCTGACCTATTGGCGTCATCCCTTGAATGGCTCATCTCAACCCTTCTGCGTATATACAAATTACCGTGCCTTGCTGTACTACTGTGCACCTCATGTTGTAACCCCACGGCATACCCTCTAGCATGAGACCTTTGCCCAATTTGCATTTTCTTATGAGTTTACTAAGGGTAAGGAGAATGGTTTGGCGGATGCTTTGAGCCGCAACCCTGCACTAGCTTCATATCCTAAGGAGGCAGAGGTGAATAATTCCATTTGATTATTCCAGTGGGTAATATTGTGTCTCAACTTCCCTCTCCCTTGGCCAATGGGCCAGCGCTTGCTCCTCTGGAAAATGCGGAGGAGTATGGTATGTTCATAAAGGTAGTCCTTTCCCAGCCTTTGTCAGCCAAATATGCCATGGTCCTTGCTAAGAGCACACGGAATCAGAAGGATATAACCAGGGGTTATCACATGAAGGATGAGATGGTGTGATTTCAGGGGCGCTTATGGGTTCCCACCAGACCACTTCACCTGTAAATCACCCAGGACCATCATGACAAGTAACTATTGGTAATCCTGGAAAGGCGAAGACACTAGAACTAATTTGCTTCACTTACAATTGAAAGGGGTTAGCTACATAGGTGGGAAGGTATTGTAAAGTTTGCCTAGTTTGCAACTAAATGAACCTCAATTTTCAGCCTCTAGTGGGGCTTTTGGTACCTGTTCAAGAGGCAAAGGGCCTTGGAATTCACTATTGGTTGATTTAATTATGGAATTTCCTGTAATTGATGGCTAATATGCCATCATGGTGGTGATGGACAGTTTTACAAAGTTTGCCCACTTAATTCCCTGCAGAACCACATTCACCACAGCGGATATGACTAAGCTCTTTGTCACTCATGTGTTTTCTCTTCATGTGGTCCCTCAAGAAATAATTAGTGATTGTGGACCCCAGCTTACCTCTGTCTTTTGGGAAGGGTTATGTAAGACTATTCAGAGTCACCCTTGCCATTCAACTGCCTATCACCCCCAATCAGATGTGCAGACTGAACAAGTGAACCAGTGCCTCAAACAGTTCTTGCAATATTATACCGCTGCAGATCATTCAAATTGGGTTTTCCATCTCCCCATGGCCCAATTTAGTTATAACAACGCCCAATATGCATCAATTGGTTGTTCCCCCTTCTTTGCTAACTATGGCTTCAATCCCGCCTTTAACATGGAGCCCAGTTGTGGATCCAAGCTAAAAGCAGTGGTGGACTTTGCAAAAATGATCAAGAAAGTACACCGGGAGGTGAGCACAAATTTAGATACAGCCATGAAGGCTTATAAGGAGAACGCTGATGGTAAGAGACAAGTTGGTCCAGTGTACAAGGAAGAAGATATCGTGATGCTGGATGCTAAAATCATCCCAAGTAAGCAACCATGTAAAAAACTAAGACTGAAGAGGATTAAGCCATGTGACATTGTCAAAAAGGTGGGCCACATCTCATACCAGTTGGATCTCCCCTCCTCATTCAAATCTTTTCAGTATCCATGAAAGCAAGCTCACATTGTTTGAGGGTCCACACCAGAGACTCCTGAGGCTTATCTCGTGGATGGGGCGCCATAGTGGGAAGTGGAGGAGATTGTAGCCTCTCATTGGGTAAGAAGAAGACTTGAGTATCTTTTATCTTGGAAGGAATTTGGTGCAGTGGACAACAGTTGTGTCCCAGCGCTTGACTGCGCCCATGCCCATGATCTAATTGTAGCATTCCACGAGCATTTCCCTGAGGCCACAGGATCGAAGTCCAAGAGAGTTGTTGATGCCATGAAGTTGGCCCTTGCCCACAAAAACTTTTCCTTGGTGAATGTCCCTGGAGGGGGGAGGAGCCCAAAAGAGGAGAGGTTAATGTCATGTTTACATGACCTAATTGAGGGCACCAACAGCAAGAAAAAGGCTGGATGGCAGGATGTCCAAAGGTAAATTGTGGGACCTTCCTGACCTAAGGTACACCTTAAACCAACGCTGGGTACAGTCCAGGTATGCCTAGGTTGGTACAAGTGTGGTGCATAACGCCCAGCCCCTTGTTTCAGCTCTTGCAATAAAACAGATGAGTTATCTTCTGAATGACAATGGCTTAATTCAGTTAATTGGTAAATGGGGGTTAGAAACCCATTCAATTTATGAAATTACTAACTTGGGTTGGGCTCAACTTCAATTGATCACTTGAGTATGGCCAAATTTGAAGTATGTTACCTGATTGGATGGGAGCATGCGCTTATTGTTGCACCAAGTCTTAGTACCACTTTCTCCAATCAATGGTTTCTACAAGTTGTCCTAAATATGTTTTCTTGAGACCAGTATTTCTCGTTGGTCATCTTCCCTATAATAAATACCCCGTTTGTTTACAGATTTATCTTATGTTGACTTGGGTGGACCTGTGCGTGTACCTCTTTGAGGGGGTCTTGTGACGCATTAGACTATTTATTTACTCTAAAATCACTACAGCATTAGGTACACCGCTGGGCCGCCCAGCTTCCTTCCAGGACAAGGTACCCGTGCACTCTAGCTCTGGTCAAAGCTTGGTTAGGAACTCCCCTTTGGGACACAACCAAGTCTTGCTGTTGGTTTGATCACTATTAATGGTTATCATGTTAACCACCCTCACCCTATGTCACTTTAGCTCCAGAACACTCTACGGGGCTATCCTTCAAGTAATACTGATGACTAATTCCCTGGCATTTGGTCTGTGCACCATGAACCACCGCGCTGGGAACTGAAGAGTTATAGATACTCTCCTGACATCTTGACCCAGCTGATAATTGCGTTCTTTGTGGGCCTCAGGCCTCAGGACTCATTCCAAGTTCATCCAAATTCTTCCATCCATAATAGCAACAGCCCCAATAGGGTCAATTGCCATTTCATGCTGTTTTTTAATTTTCCTTTTATAAATACTACCATTCTCCTCCTTGCATACCTGCGTACTCTTACTTGTTAACAAAATTTCTCAGATGTCAAATGATCTGGCAAAGCATTCCGCCCTCCATGTTATGCTGCCAATGCTTCTCAAGTTTACTCTCATATATAAATCTGGCAACTTACCACACTGTAGCTTTGCACGAGATTGTATACCCCAAATTACTGGTTGTGATCTACTACAGATACTGCATACTAACACAACCTAAATTCATTACCAATCTGTTACCAGCTTGGTGCTATCTGAAACCACCACACAACAGCACTATCCCATTGCCAATACATTACAAATAAGCAAGGTGCACCTGGATATCCAACTTATGGGTGACAACAAACAACTACGTTCTAGGGCATTACTGTAAGTCTGGTGGAACAACCACTGAGGCTAAATTGGGAGCTATTCCCATTTTGGATTAAGAAGGGGAGAAGCTGGTGGCCATCCCCCTCGTCACCCTGGACAATTTAGCCCATGTGATAGATAAGATAGGGTGATGGCGTATCCCATTAAGTTCACATCATTTTCCCCTAATATAACCACTCATGAGTTGGTACATTAGATACAAGGTGTGTAGGGAAGTAGCGGTGGTCAGGGCTCTCCACCAGCGGAGGGGTGGTTGTTATTCTCCCCCTCAAAAGGTTTTGAGCGGTTTAAATTCCGCTGATGTAGTTAGATTGGGTTCTGATGAGAGAAAATAGAGTAAATTGGTTTCAGGTGTGGGAATTTCCATCCCCTGTAACACATCATCACCAGTAATTGCAAGCACATCCCTAATAGTTACAAGCTCTTTAAACTCCTATCCAAATCAGTGGTACCAGCTGTATGTGGCCTGGCTGTAAGTGTCCCTAATCACCCGCCAAATGAAGCAACGCTGATCAACCAAGCAAAATTGCAGTGGAAGGTGAAAGTTGGTGGCAAAGTTTGAGCGTGAGTCAGCTGGTCAGGCCATTACCAATCCAGTGTCATAGTATTTAAGGATGTTAATTCTGCGTAGTCAAAATTTTGAAATTATTCCTGCCAGTGAATGTCTTCACTCAAGTCCCCATATTGGTTGGTGAGCTTATAAGGCAGCAGAATCTTACAGACTCTGCTGTAGCTCCTTTTTTTCCTTTCCAGTCATTTATTTTCAATAAAAAATTAAAAATATCCAAACTTATTTGAGAAGTTATAAACTCCCATTGATCAGTTGGTGTCTATAATTTCTGATTATAGAAATCCCTGGGTAGTCCTTGCAACTGCTTTTCTCATTTTTCATCTGTCAATATGGATGGCTGTACCTCAGGTATTCTGGATGAGGTTCTGGGTGTTCATTCATCTAGAATTTCAGGCTAGTCCTATTATAATTAGTAGCACACTTAATGACATAATGGAGCGACCCTAATCTTCATCCTTCTCCATTTTTCCCTATGGTTGGGGTGCTGCATTAGATCAGTTGTATAAATGAAAAAATCACTTGTCTTCTAGTGTGGTGTACGCTGCAGGGTTAGCCCATTTGGCAGATCACAGCTTTTCTTATGTGGTTCAAATATTTTCTTTGGCCCAAATACCAGAGTGTAACAATCAAGTTTGTCTCAATAATTACATTTTGACTCAGATTAAGATTTTACAAATCTGAGTCAAATCACTTTAAAATATTTTTGGCTCAGTAATTTTGGGTGCTGGGTTGTGCCTCACCTGAGTTGTAGATTAGGCTTGTGCAAGCCTAATTAATGACTTGGGTGAGGCCCACAAGGGGCGGCTTTTATAAGGCGTGCTTGCTTATTATGAGGTTCACTTTGGAATAATTTACCCCTAGATTTCCCTTCCTGGGGAGCATTGTCGGTTGCTCCCCAGAAGAGCTCTGGTTGGTGGGGCCTTTTTATGCCCAGTAATAAAAATAAAGGTTGTTTTGGGGTTAGCATACCCCACATACCTGATGGTCTTTTTTGGGTATCTGGTTTTGAGGAGCTTTTGTGTGGTTGGGGATGACCAACCAATTTGAGTTTTACATACCAACTAGTAGTAGGCAAAATTGGTGCTGTTGGTGCCCCAAACCTCTCCCTACTCAGTTAGGCTACTTTGGTTGCTTGTCAGTACACCAAAGAATCATTTTATTATGGTGGTTGAAAACTATTTTCTGATCATGACATTATTCCAAAGTCAAATGTGTGCTGCATGCCTCTGATCCCCAGTTTGGCCAACCTCAGTGGTAATTTGGTCCCAGTTGTCAAGGAGCCAGCACCGGTGGGAGCTGATGACTGATGGTCAACCCTTGACCTGAAGTGACTGTTGGTTGAAAATCCTGGTGGGTCCTCCCGCTCACCAGGGATTCAGTTAGCACCGAGGGGACCCGTCCCAGCAGGGCTCCCTCACCCACAGATGGTTCACCTAGAGAGGGGATGGCTGTTCAGCCACACTGTACCGCGCGCCCCTCTCACACTTCTGTTGGAGAAAGCACCTTCCTGGTTGGGATGGAAAGACCATCACCAACTGGAGCCTGGGAGGGGATGCGCAACACAGCCAAGTGCTGGGCGCGCATCCTTGGTCCAGGGCCATCCAGCTGCGCTGGACCGCGCGCCCTCTCACACTTCTTTTGGTGAAAGCGCCTTCCTGGTTTGGATTGGAAGACCATTGCCAACGTGAGCCTGGAAAGGGGGCGCAACACAGCCATGTGCTGGGCATGCATCCTTGTGCTGAGTGGACTGACTCTGGCAGCCAGTGCTGATATTCTCTTGCCATTTGTGTTTCTTAGAGGGGCCCAGAGTTTATCCAGGTTAATTTTCCTGGGGCTCAAGGCAACTTGCCCCAGGAAGCCCTTGTCATGGCGGCCTTCCACTGCGGGGCCCCTCTTTGGGGAGGGGCCCTTCTCTAGCGGGAAGTAATGTAACAATTGAGTTTGTCTCAATCATTGCATTTTGACTTGGATCCGGATTTTCTGAATCTGTATCAAATCACTTTAATATATTTTTGGCTCAGTCATTTTGGGCGCTGGGTTGTGCCTCACCCAAGTTTTAGATTATGCTTGTGCGAGCCTAATCAATGACTCAGGTGAGGCCCCCAAGGGGCGGCCTTTATAAGGCGTGCCTGCTGATTCTGAAGTTCACTTTGGAATAATTTACCCCTAGATTTCCCTTCCTAGGGAGCATTGTTGGTTGCTCCCCAGAGGAGCTCTGGTTGGTGGGGCCTTATGTCCAGTAATAAAAATAAAGGTTGTTTTGGGGTTAGCATACCCTTCATACCTGATAGTCTTTTTCAGGTATCCAGTTTTGAGGAGCTTTTGAGTGGTTGGGGATGACCAAACACTTTGGGTTTTACATACCAACTAGTAGTAGGCAATGTTTGGCGCTGTCAGTGCCCAAACCTCTCCCTACTCAGTTAAGCTACTTTGGTTGCTTGTCGGTGCACCAAAGAATCATCCCATTAATATGGTGGTCATAAACTGGGATTTTCTGATTGTGACACAAAGGGTCTACCCCTGGGACAAGTGGAGGAGGACCTGGGGCTTCCTCATTTCTCAAGGAAGCGGGCAGGCACATGTTGCAATTGTGGGGGTGTTGTTTGTTCCAAAGGTTGTGACTTGCACCCTCCACCCACTATTAGGGGTGCTAATGGTTGTATTCTCATGGTCAACACTGCCACTTCAGAGGAGCTGGTATATGTGAAACGCATGCCCCAGTTTTCCCGGAGGAAAGGGAAAAAATTGGATTTGTTTAGATGGTGGAGGACACAACATCAGTTTCCACAGATGGACTGGGGGAGGGTTCAGTGAATATTTCTTCACACCTGAGTGAGTCTCAATCAGTGGCAAAGAAATAAGATCAGGCTTACTTTTGTTGCAATTCAAGATCCAGTTAGGCGCTTACATGGCCTCCGTTGAGGCTCTTGTTGACACAGGAGCCGCTGGGAACTCTCTGAGTTTGCAGGTTGTGCAGGGCTGGATCTAGATTTAGACATTGGGACCCCAGTTTTTGAGCGCGTTGTTGGCTTCAATGACAAGCTAACCTGTGCAGCAGTTGGTGCCATTTTAAGTACATGGGTTTAGCTTCTGCAACCAGTTTATGGCATTGCCAGATTTATTATTCCCTATTATCCTGGGGGTTGGTTGGTGGCAGCTGCAACAGGTTTGTGTTGACATGGATCTCAACCTTTTGTCATTTGAGAATCACCACCTGAGATGCGAGCTTCCACTGATCAATTTTTCTCTCCTGCAGGGGTGGTGGGATTAATCTCTGCACTTCTGACCCTCACAGTGCTGCCGGCAGATTTCCCCCTAGCTTGGACTGGTTTCAGGACATTTTTGACATGGAAAAAGCCAACTTCCTTCCCACCCACTCTGAGTATGATATAGCCTTCAGCTTGACAGTGAATGTAATCAACATTAACTGTCCCCTATATTCTTATACAAAGCAGGAGGACAAAGCCCTTGAGTTGTGATTGAATGGTATGCTTGTGAAAGGATGGGTGACAAAGAAGAGCTCGCCTATCACCTCTCTCATAGTGTTTGCTCAGAAAGCCAATGGCATCTTGCAGCATTTCATAGACTACGGGCATCTTAATAACATAACCGTTCATGATCCTTACCCCCTTCCCCTCAATCAGATGTTTAGCCAGGTGATTGCAAAAACTCCCAGGTGTTTTTAAAGCTAAATCTTATGAATGCATCCAACCAGATTTGGGTGGCAGAGGGCAGGAGTGACTTACAGCGATTCATACCATAAGAGAAATCTTCCACTTCCGCATAATGTCATTAAATTTGAAAAACGCTCCAGCCAAATTCCAGTGGATGATTGATGATGTGCTAGGCGACCTTCAGTTCACCTATGTGGTGGCATAGGTTTACAATATCCTCATGCATTCCCCTACCCCTGAGCAGCATGAGAAGGACCTAGAGGCAGCGTTGATGACGCCAAAAAAGCCAACCTTTATGTGAACCCTCCATGTGCAAGTTTTAAAAAATGTGGTCACCTTCCTTGGTAACGTGGTCCTAAAGGATGGGTATGTCATTCCCCCAGCAAGCCTGAGAAAATACTGGAGTGGCCCACTCCTACGACCCAAAAGCAGTAGCAGAGCTTCTTGGGAATGATCATCTTTTTTAAATAAATTCTCTCCTTCCCTCTCACAGTTGGCTCCACCATTGCACCCCTTGACTGGGAAAAATGTCCCGTTATACTTGATGGCGGAGTGCTAGCAGGCGTTTAACGCCATCAAGGAGGTGTTTCTATCACATCCCATCTTTAATCATGCGCATCCCAACAAACCATTTATTGTAGCATGTGATGCCTCATCCACCAACATGGGGCCGTATTATTATAAGAGCATGACGGTTTGGAGCACCTGATTTCATACTTTTCCCTAAAGTTCACTTCATCCAAACAGTCCTGGGCCATCTACAATAAGGAGTTGGCTGCCATGTACTGGTCTCTTACCCACTGGCAGTACATTCTCCAGGGTGCACAGCATGAGGTGATGGTGCAGACAGACTATCAAGCCCTTATGTATTTTTTTGAAAACAACAGAAGCTGGTGCATCGTCAGGCCTGGACATATCTTGACCTCTCTAGTTTCAAATTAATATATGAGTTATAAAAGTTGCATTGAATATTCTTACCAACTTCTTGAGTCATAACCCTGCGTTGAGTCCATCAGAGGTGGATAAGGGGGAGTTAACTGTGGTGATTCTGCTGACCCAAATCCTTGCCATTGCTCCTCCCTCAATCTTGCAGCAGATTGGTCCTCAGATGCACCTCTGGTCATTTGGGTATTGGCGGGTCAGACAGTATGTATGGAGGGCCTGGAGTTGCTGGACCATCCTGCGCTGCTGAAGCATAAGTGGTACTATTATTCATTGGCAGAGGGGGATTCAATTTAAGGAAAGACTGTGGGTGCCACCTCAACTCTGTAAAGATATCATACGAGCTCATCATGACCCTCCAGCAGTGGGACATCAAGGAAATAAGAAATGCCTAAATTTGGTGAAGCGTATATACAACTAGCCAGGGATCTCAAAGGACATTCTGATGTAAATTTCTAGTTGCATCACATGGCATTGGCAAAATCTGTGCACTCAGGTTGGAAAGACCTTCTTCATCCCTTGCAGTAAGCTAAGGCCCATAGACTTTGGTATCCATTGATTTAATTGTTGAGCTTCCTAGTTCCAATGGGTATGATGCAATTATAGTTGTTGTCGACCATTTGACCAATTTTTTTATATTCCCTGCTCATCTGCTATCACCTCTGAGGAAACCACTCGCCTTTTTGTGCGACATGTTTTCTAAATGTTTGGGTTGCTATGGGAAATTGTGAGTGACAGGGGGCTGCAGTTTAAAGCGCGCTTCTGGATGGCCCTTCTGGCCATTTTAAAATTCAGCCATCCTGCTCCACTGCATATCACCACCAGTTGGATAGTCAAATGGAGCAATCAACCAGATTCTCAAACAGTATCTCCAATGTTACACCACTGCCATGCAGGACACTTGGGCGGATGACCTCTTGTTAGCACAGTTTGCTTACAATAACGTCTCCCACGCCTCCATGGGGTTTTCAACTTATGAGGCCACATTGGGGTATAACCCCTCATTTTCCCTTGGGCTGCGCCTTTGCCCTGAGGTCCCTGCAGAAGTGACCATGTGCATTGGATCTGGAGCAATCAAGCCCTGGTCCAGGGGCATCTAACTAAAGCCATTAGCAATTACAAGCGATTCATGGCTTGAAAATACCTTCCCGCTCATGAGGTCTTAATGTGATCTTCATTAATGCTTGATAGCTGTCACATGCATTGAAGTTGCCCTTACAGAAGTTTGCAATCAAGCGGTCAGGTCTGCAATAGGTTGTAGAGGATTTGGGTAATGGTGCTTTCCAGTTGGCACTCCCCACTCATTAGAAACAGCACCATGTCTTCCACGCTTCCCAGCTTTTGCCTTTTAAAGGCATGCCACCTGTGGACACTGATCCGGTGGTGATTGAAGATTTATCAGAAGCAGAAATGGACATTAATTTATAATATCACATTAACGGCGCTCAGTTAAGTACTTGGTGATGTGAAAGGGTTTCACTGCATATGAAATTAGCTGGGTTAGTGCTCATAATTGCGCAAACTACCACGAGTTAGTGGACGCCTTCCACCAGGCACACCCAGATGCTCCTCACCCTCCCCTGAAAGTTGCTTCCCTCTTGGTAATCAAAATACTGAAAGCGCACAAGAATATTTTGCTTGTCCAAGTTCACAGTGGGGGGCTCCCCCATCCCAACAAGGGAAAGGTAATGTAAGTCTAGGGGAGCAACTCAAGCATCTGAATAAGAAGCTATTCCTAATTTTAACTAAGAAAGGGAAGAAGCCGGCGGCTGTCCCCTTTGTCACCCTGGGCGATTTAGCCCATGTGGTAGATGAGAGATGGCTAATTGTAGATCCCTTGAAGGTCGCATTGTTTTCTCCTAAGCTACCACTAATGAGTTGGTATAGCGGATACAGGGTACGTGTGGGGAAGTAGCGGTGGTCAGAGATCTCCACCAGTGGAAGGGTGGTAGTGATTCTCCCCCTCTAAAGGTTCCAGGCAGTTAAATACCGCTGAGGTAGTTAGACTAGGTTCCACCAAGAGTAAATCAAGTAAATCATTTTCAGGTGTGGGAATTTCCATCTGCTGTAACTCATCATCACAAGTAATTGTAAGCCCATCCATTATAGGTATAGGCTCACCAAACCCTTCCTGACTCAGTGGGACCAGCCATAGATAGCCTGGATGTGGGCGCCCCTAGTCACCTGCCAAATGAAGAGATGATAATCTGCCAAGCAAAATTGCAGTGGAAAGGGAAAGTTGGTAGCAAAGTTTAAGCATGAGTTCTGGTCAGGCCTTTATTGATCCAAGGTCATAGTATTTTAGGATGCTAATACGCGTAGTCAAAATTTTGAAATTATTCCTGCTGGTGAATCTCATCACCTTGGTTCACATTTTGGTTGGTGAGCTTTATAAGGCAGCAAAATCTGACAGGTTCCTCTGTTGCCCCATTTTTTCTCCTTTCCCGTCATTTAGTCTCAATAAAAACAATTCAAAAAGATTCAAATTTAATTTGGGAAGCTTTAAGGTCTCATTAAACAGTTAGTGGCGAAGATTTATAACTAAGGAAATCTCAGGGTAGTCCTCACAGATGCTTTTCTCATTTTTCATTCATTAATATGGATATCTGTACCTCATGTATTCTGGATAGGTTTCTGATCTTTCATTCATCTAGAATTCCAGGCCAGTATTATTATAATTATCAGCGCACTCCATGACAATTACTCTCCTTAGTCTCCAATTAATGTTTGATATGCAATCTATACTAATGCTATGTCTTTATCAATGACTCTGCACAGATATCTGACTCAAACTGGAATAATAAATCTGGATTCAATACCACACAACTCTATAAGTCAATTCATTAACCTCATTCAATTGAAAAATTCTCTTGTTTAATTGATCCTAAAAACAATTTCATCCTGAGTTTAATGCAGGCATATGTTCATTTCACCCAAAGGCCACAACTGTAGAACCTAGAGGAGTTGATATTATCTATGACTCTCCCGCCCCTAGGTTTGCCCCATAAGAATTCAGCTGCCCTCATTGCAGCCATTTGGTTTGTCATGGGGCTTATGGTCTTTTCCTGAACTATGGCTTTTTATGAAGAGAGTGTATGTAAATCACCTGTTCTCAGAGAGTTAATGAGATACTTAAACTCAGATCATCAAGGATCATACTATGAAATTTTAATACCAGGACACTGCAGGCGGTGCCTATGCCATGATGTCCAAATATAATACTATATTTTTAAAGTGGTACAAAACACTAAGTAGACCAAAATGCATGGTTTGATCCAACAAGGTGCTAATAACCAACATAAAATAGGGTCTAGATCTTACGGTGCTTTGATTCAAAGCAGGTTCAGATTCCCCCAATGGCAGAATAAAATCAGCATCTAATTTAAGAAGTATATATTGACCTATGTCGGACATTTGGCCTTGCCTCTGAAAAATAAGAATGTGGTAGGCCAAATTCAGCTGAAAAGGAGAAAGGTTGGTCCTTTTCAATTCTCTGATTACCTTAAAAATGATTTAAAAAATAATGTCAAGGAGAACGGCCAAAAGCCTCTGGTCAATTCTTGGTGGAACCCCATTAATCAGGATAACACGAGTTTGAAACCTGCATGGGCACATTTAATAAAATCTAATGATTGGATTTCACTGATCTCACCATGAACTCCAGGGAAACCAGCAGAAAGTGCTCCCCCAACCAGCACTGAGTTCTTCACACCTGCGCGGGGGCCACCCCTTTTTATAGGCATGGCGGCAGGCCCCTAAGATGAAAAAAATTTCTTGAGTGGTGATTGGTTGGGGTACGTCAAAACCCTGCCACATGGGTATATTCTACCCCCCAAAACCCCCAA